>VUJU01002703.1:8435-33881 GCA_009835225.1 Aphis craccivora
GAAATTTTTTACTTTTGACCCCTCAAAGTACAAACTACATTCACTTTCCTATCCGAAACAGGGTCCACTTTTAAAAATCGGAGCACTTTTACTGCTCCAAAACGTGGAGACAGACACAAAAATAAAAAAAAACAAAAAAAAAAAAAAACACACATCATTGTAAAATCAATACATTCTTCACTCCGTTCAGAATTTAAAAATAATTTTAGTAGTTATCAATGTACAAAAAAATTATCATGTCACACATGCATAATTACGTCTGAGTTAAGTAATTCTTTATTTTTTTTATTATATTTGTAATAAACGTAAGGTATCAAAATTTTCTGCATTTCAAAGTTTAAATTTAATCTATTTCTATAAACAAATACCTAATTAATAATTAATTATTTCTACTCATTCAAGAGTAAGTACTGATAGTTTATAAAAACATTAAAAACGTTAAATGATGTTTGCATTTTTATGCATTTTTATTACCTATTTACACAGATATCTTTGCATACCATAGACAACATAATATATAGTAGGTGCAAATGTACAATAACTGAATAATGTTCAATTACGCTTATAATTAGTTTTTTAATTAAATTTAGAAATTAGAATGGTTCATTTTAGTTTATTTAAAAATTGCAATTTCACTTAATCATAATTCATAACACAATAATTCTTAAAATATGTATTTATAATATAAAATTATTATACATATTTTTTAATTCATAGTCATTATATTATGTCCGAGGGAACACTGTCACGTATTTTTCCAAACATTTTTGTTATTTTTTTGTTATGTAAACTCTATAAATAGTAAATGTGCATAGGGTATGTAAAATATACGAACATATTTTTAGATTTATAAAATATTTACTTAATATTTAATAAATTATTACGTTATATAGAAAAAAATAATATATACACATATTCGTTATCATCATATTAATGTGATACTAAATTAGGTCGAACTTTTTTTCTACGAATATTAACAAAAAATTGCGTTAAATTCAGGTAGAATGCGTACGGTGCTACGACAGTATAACTTTCTTATAACATGATTCGGTAAAATTAAATACATTTTATTTTTGTGCGATGTTTCAACTTTTCTAATTAAGTATAATAAGTAGGTATATAAATTTAAGTTACTTAATAAAATAAAAGTTTACAACAACAAACGGTTTAGAAAGTTTCTATAATTATGATGTCGCTAATTTTCACAGTGCTTACTTACTGACTCGTGTATCGTTGATACTATAGGTAATATCAATATTAATTTGAGATAAAAGTTAAACTAATGACAAAAGTTCGTTCATCGTATTCAATTTTAAGAAATACATAGAAACAAATAATGGCTATTCAATTTAAAATAAAACGGAATTTTAAAATTAAAACATATTGGTACTTGTATTATTTTATTACGTTTCATTCCTTGAATAATTTATTTTAATGGTAATATTTAACAATAGTATTATATGAGATTTATTATTGATTAAAAATAAAAATAAATAAGTTTTTATTCTTAAAACATTGTTGGAGTTTTTGAACTAAAAATAAATCATTTAATTTGAATATGTTATACCTATTAATAATTATAATTGTATAATATTATAAATTTGACAACAACGAAGATTATTTAACAAGCAATAGTTATTGAGGAATACTTTCATAAAACAAATATATTATACAAAAACGTGCTGACTGTGTTGTGCACTTAAATTCATAGTAGTCAATGTAACTATCTATATTATATAATTATAATAAAACAAAATAAGAAAAAAAATAATCTGCGAAGGAGTAAATATAAATCTACGTAATTATTTTTTTTTCATAATTAATCGCATATTAGTGATATCCGGCATATAAATCGTTAAGTTTTCCAAACAGTTTTCAAGTCAGTCTTGACATGATAAACATTTCTTATCCCATTGAATGTTATTATTCCGTTTCGTTCCGTTCACCTCGTCATATTTTATGCTCGGCGTGTTTCTCTCTGTACATTATGCACTTGAATGTTATTATTATAACATAATATTATATATGTTGATATTATTTCTAATTTTTTTTTTAGGTATTTTTATTTATATGATCCACGATCTTATTATATTGTTTTTATCCGCGTGTTAAATATATAATATAATTTGTTTGAAATATGCACCAATATATTCAATCGAAATCCATGGATTTTATTTGAAGAAAAAGGATATTTTATCGCTAATTTAAAATAATGATAAAATACATTTTTAAATACTTGAAAATATAGTTCAGTATATAGTATAGTTAAAATTTCCAAAAATTTGAATTTGAATAAACATTTTTTTTAATGGAAAAAATTTGGGTAAGTATGATTGAAAAATTACCATGTGTAGGTACATCGCGTGAATAATATAACAATTGTAATAGAAACGTACAAGGTGATTCACCATCATAATTTTATTGTGTACTTATTCGAATAGTGATTTTTGCAATTTTTAATTATACTTAGGTACACTGCTTTATGCCTATATTATTTAAAGAGCTTTTTGTAATTTAAGGAAGTACGAAATGAACGAATATTACTCTTAGATACATTTACTGTGAATAATCATTAAATATCAATATTTAAAAAACAAATCCACCTTTTAATTTAAAAAATCCAGTATTTTTGTATAGAATACAATTGATGAGGTGAACATATAATGACATATAAATGGTCGGTGAATAATCACTCTGTGTTATAGAACAGAAACGAAAATCCTTAACCAAAATACATTGTATACAATTCATATTATTTATTATAAACTTATTATATTATATATAAGTATAGTAAAGGAGCGCACGGCGTAAGCATTGTGTTGTTTTTTTTTAATATGAAAACGAGAGAAGTTCCCTCCTTCTCCCGTCTCACACTCCCTTAGTGATGTGGTAGCGGTGGCTTGGAAAAGGGATGGCGGGGAGAAGGTAAGGTGTAACTTCGTTTCCTTTTCTCGAATATACGCGCCTGTCCACGGCATAACGTGTAAGTACAATGTATGAAGAACTAAAGAACAAAAAAACAAAAAAAAACACTAGCCGGAAGTCGTTCTTCACTGTATCTGTATATAATAATATTGTATACAGTATTATAATACACGTGTGCGTGTGTGTATGGTCGTGTGAACGTTTATTATTCAACTACCGTACGTCGCGTCGAGTGCGATCGGGCAAATACGTATATTACTATTTTCATTATTATCATCATTCATCATCATAATCATTGTATTAATAAAACTCATAAAAAACTCGAGTCGTTCGTAATAAATTTATAGACTTCGCAAAAACAAACGATACAATAAATATATTATTATTCTTATGACGGTATTGTATTTGATAGCAGTAATGCGTGTTTGTCAGATGACACAATTATTTAATAATTATTCAATCAAAAAGGATTAAAATATTTTTTTATTTAGAAACTTATAGATTATAACAAAGATGAGTAATAAGTCAATAACTATAGTTAAAAAGTTAATTTTTTCTTGATTAACTTAATAACTAGTTTAGTTAAATACCCATTGATTTTACTTATGCACTTATTGGCCTTTTCCACTTCATTTTAAAATATTGTATTAAGTCTATAGTTACATATTTATAAATGTTATAACTTATTAATTATTTAAGTAGTATACAATTTTATTATTTTAAATATAAATAAACTTATAAATATTTTTTGAGTTCTTGTTTAAATTACATTTAGTTGATTCCAAAAGTGTGTTCAAAATATCAAAATGTATTAAAGTGTAAGTGTAATCGAATAGAACACTACAAAATATAAAATGAGCAATAAGAAAGAGAGCATTTTAAACAAAATATTTAGTTATTATTTAAGATAATTGAACATTTTAAATTACACAATAATCAATATGTGTGATTCAAATGATGGTTTAAAAAATATATTCAACTCATTTTTGCCTGAATTAGCTAATATTTTTCTTTTTATTAAGTAGGCATAATATTATACCGTCTGTTAACTTTTAATTTATAAATATTTGCTTTTAATATTGAATTAGCTTAAAAAGTTAATGTCAATTGTTTTCATTATCTTGACCACCTTAGTGTGGTCGTTTGTACCTGCAGTTGAGATCTTTCTCAAATGTATTATTACTTTTTCAGTGGTAATACATCAATTTCTACAAAAATTAATGATAAAAAATAACTCATATAAATAGGATAAAAAAATTAAACATAAATAAAGCAGATCAACGTTTGGTGATATTAAATTGGCATTCGACAATTGTACTGATTAATATTATTTAAATTGGATTCAAATTAACTAAAAATATTCTTATAATTAGAAAATTATATATTGTACTCACTTAGTCATATTATTCTATTATTTTTAGTATTTTATGAAATTACAATATTACAGTAAATGTTTATATTAAATGAAATTTAAGTTTTGACATTTCATTTATCTATATAATATTGTTTTTCATAGTTCAATTATTTGATGTGGTTGTAGTTACCGTTTAAATTTGTCACATGTGCCCTTGTGCAATAGGTGTTTATTATGTTCACTTATATTTGAAAATAAATCGTCGTAAAACACTCTTATTTATATTCACGGGAAGGAGAGCTCTCTGTTCTATTGTTCCTCGACCGGTGTTCGTAATTAGCCGTGGCACGACCTCCGAACTATAATACTACAGCTACGTATTATCATTATAATATATAGGATGGTTTATTGTGTATTTTGTGTTTAGGAGTGGTTATGGTACGACGATATAAATAATGAGAAATTATTACTTTTTTTTTTATTTAATCAGATTACAAAACGACGGAAAGTTCGTTCATATGTGTGTGTGTGTGTGTGTGTGTGTTTGTATGCGCGTGTGTGACAGAACGGGGTTCTTTCGGAAGTAGTGAATTATTAGGGTACCTATTCGTTGTAAATTTTAATATGAGTCAGCCGTGGTATATTTACCAAATACCTTATCACACAAGTGAAAAACGTACCTATATTAGGGTTGCCATTTTTTTTTTTACTTAAACCAGGATAAACATTTTTTGTATAGTTTTTATGGAGAAAATTTTACCACTCATCCATGGTCAATCATCAATTTTCTCATCGTATTTTTTCGCAATTACTATGACACTGACAATGGTGGTATTGAAATCTATGCTCATGACGCGATGTAAAATCTTATTTACTTATACAGATCGTAATAAAATGAGTAATCAAAAAAATTGTCAATGACCAATAAGTGATAACAAAAATTGTTATATTTGAATAATGAAAACCTATTCGTTGGTGGTTGGTCTTAATAGTTGTCACCAATTCAATAAGAAAAGGTTTATCAGTCAACGAATCAAATATCAACGCTATTATTTTATCATTCATCAAAACAATATTTTTTTTCTACTAAAAATATTTAGTAAAGGATAAAATATGAACATGAATTATTGAAGTTTTTGAAAAATTAACCATACCAAACACTTTGTGGATGCTACTCCCCCGGGTTGGGGCCGGGGAGCTTAATTAGGTGGTGCAACAAAGCAGTTAAGAATATTTTTAAGGATTTTATTTTGATATTCATATTTTTCTTCATGTTGAGTAAATCAGGTAACTTTCATATAAATATATCGTTTGTAAACTATTTATTTATTGCTCAAAGTTCTTAATTACTTAACTAGTTCAAGTTAATTGTTTTCATTAACTTTCCTACCACCTACTTATTATTATTATATATTACTTACCTACCAAATGTATTATTATATCTTATTGAAAAGTATATTTTTGTAGAATTCGTTATTTTTAAAAATTGAATAATATAAATATAATAAGTATATTGTATTATTGTATAGTATTATGGCCAAATAAATTAAAATTAAGTATATAATATTGTAAGACACAATTAATCAATGTGATTAATTAGTATTAGGTACTCAGACTGTGAGTGTATGTATGCAAAAAGGTTGTTCAATTCATTGTTTAAAGTATTTTTAATTATTTTTAACTATGATTTAATAGATATTTCTACGATGATTATCTGATATGTATCTAATATATTATTTATAAATGATATGTATACATTTCGGATCGGTGAATTAAAATGCCTTTATTTTTTAAAACTCAATTTTAATTTTCATACCTAATTCGTTACATAAAATAGAAAAAAAATTTTAAGAAATGAATGTGTGGTATAATATTGTACCAACATTTACCTCAAATAAATATGGAATAATTTTTAGTTTAATACTTCAAATCATTGGAGCGATTTGTTTTAGAATTTATAAAATGTTTGCGTTTGTAGGGACTTTGAATTGCAGTTGCACCGCAATGGTAGATGGTAAATCTAACCAGAGTTGCTCTATTTTGTTTACATTTTCGGTATTCCATAGATTTTTATGTTAGGTATAATAGAATATTTTATCAGTTATTTTGTCTTTTAATAACCTCAATGCTCAGATACAAAATTGTATGTTAGGATGTCATTAATTTTTTTTAAGATTTGTTTTCTACAAAATATTGATGAAAAAAATGCTAAAACTAACCTCATTAGTAATTATGATTGTAATGATTGAAATGCAATAATAACTATGATACTAAAATTATGCTGAAATTTAGATTTTAATAATCCAGTTATTGATTAATGTTATTATAGCTTATTTTTTAAAATAAATATAACGTAAAACAATATAACGTAGCAAAACAATTCTTTTTTAATATCTAAAAATGTTCTAAGTTACTGTATCTTGATGATGTCACGAAACGAAGACTATACTCGTGTTGGGAAATAGTTTGGCATTACTCATTCGACGCGTTTAGAGATATATTGTATACATAGAGTCAGCGGGTTGCGGCGATTGTTAGGGATTGAAATTTGATACGCACATGTGTTGATCGTGTAAGGCGCCTTTAACTATATAAAATATTCCTAATAATTATTTCAACAATTAATACTTGAAAATATAATATAATTTTGTTGGTTAGGTGTTAAATTGTATTTTATTGAGTGTCATCATTGGATCTTCAGCAATTAATTTTTTTTGTTGAAACTCACGAAATTCTAAAGTGGAATAATAAATATTTTTAAATTTTTTTTTTTTACTTGAGTTTTTGTGTTATTTATATAGACATATTAAATGTTCAATTTTTTTGTTGATAACTGATGATATTTACATTTATAGTTCAAAAGGCTTAACAATATTAACTGCATGACCATATTATATTTTTATAAAGTTTGCAATTAAAATGTTGATGAATATTAGGTGCAGAATGGCCAGAATGATTTATCATTGAATTAAAATTTAGCATATAATTAGGCATATCAGTGATTTATTCAATATAGGTAGATACCTACACTTGAAAGTTGAAACGAAACACTTATTTGACAACAAAACGACTTCCCAATTACTATTTCTTATTATTACAACGCTGCAAATGGTATACATACCAACTTTTTTTTACTCTAAATAATTTTTCATATCATCATTGTTTAATAGTAATAATACGAATAAATATATCTATATTAGGTACATAAACCGAATTTGATTCACGCGATATTCAATTTAGTTACTGCAGTTTATTATATCACCAAAGAAACCTAATGTCCAGATTGAATTATTCATAATTTATTCTTATACCTACAATATTATATAACTTTTAAATTGCATAATGCCATTATTACCCCTGCAGGCATTACTATATATAATACTATATATTTAATTATTGTTCATTACTATAATGTTATTAAAACCGTACATTTAATATAATATTGATTTCATCAGAATTTTATTATAATTTCTAATTAGTTTATATTTGAATTGTTTGCTTTAGTTTGATTTAATTCTTTGATGTAACTTTTTTATAATAATTTTATAACTTACAATTATTGGTATGAAGTGCATTTTATGTTTACGATCTTCTAAAAACCTCATATAATAATATGTATTAGGTTTAGGTACAATAGGTACATATATCTACCATTTACAATAAGTATAAAATTATTAAATAATAAATGTTTCTGAAGTAGTGAAGCGCGATTAGTTGTTGAGATAAACAAAAGTTTTGCATTGTGTACCTAGTGTAACCTACTCTAGTAATAATATATTAAAATTTATCAGCCGTTCTAACTATACAATTTATATTTACTAAATTAATTTATGTACAAAGGACCTGGCATATAGATTGAAGGTATTGTGTATACCTACATAATATAATTTGTATGTTAATTTTGTTGGCTGTATCTGTGTTACAATTTATAAGAGATGTTTTGTTTAATTTTTTCACACGATACTGCGTCGTTTATACTTCATGCTAACCTCCATGCTTTTTTATGGACTACAAGCATTTTATGAAAAGGAAGGAAAATAATTTCGAGGAAAAAACTTATAAGAATGCGAATAAAATGTTTTATGGACTTTTTATCCCAAATATATTTTTATATATTTTATATCTAGATACTTTATCCCGGTACTTTTTTCCCTATTTCTATCTTTATTTTCTTTTTGTTCTAATGTATTGACTGTGCAATAATTTTCTGAGAAAAATTCAGTTAAATGACATAATAATAATCAGTGACTAATTTTCAAGAAATATAAACGACACTCATTGATGACTATAGGTAAACCGGTTTGGACGTCATTTTGACCCGTTTTTTTATCCGTTTTACCTAATGATTTATTCAATATTCTGACCTTGAGATTACTAAAGAACGTTTTTAGAGAACAGAAATACCATTCCAACTATCAATGTGACTAGTACAAGAATTGCAAATTATCTTGCCACAATAATTTTTGTATAGTGTTTATATAGTTAAAATAAGTATGGAGCAGTATATAATACTTTGAATCAAATAATAATATTAATCAATTATTAATCAAATATATACCAAAGAAATATATAGATTTGTTTAAAACACTTATTTAAAACCAGATATGGCGTATGTAAAATATAAAACATGCAGTTATAAAAGGTAGACACTAATATCATAAATACGTTTTTTTACACCATATTAAATATAATATTCGAATTTTTAACTTAACCTTATCTACTATGTTATTAAAACTTAAAAGTACTTACTTATCTAGTTCATTATTTTGTATTATTTATAGTTTTTAATATTTTATTGGGAATAATTACCAACTTATCTAGTACCTACAAGTTACAATATCTCGTACTACACTGTTATCATTTATTCTTCGTTCAATAAATTATTATAAAATTGTTGTTGCATTAATGATATAACTTATATATTTAGCTTTTTATTTGTTACACCTTATTTTTATTATTGGTTTTTTGCACTTTGCGAAATTTGAAAATATTTTTATAATTCTTTTACACGAAATGATAACTCTAATTTAACATTGTGTAATTTTTTTTATTATGTTGTCGTTCACTTTATGTACTGAAATACAATATTTATCATTCACATCAAGTTTTTGTTTATTCATTAACCACGTGTTCATGTCAACTGTCAAATCTAAAGTTAATAATTTAAAGCACTTAATTGTTATAAGTAATTATTTATGACTCCTGCAATACCATACAAGAATTTTATAAGTTTAAATGTAATTTATTCATAACTATTTAAATTTTAAATCATATTAAATAACTAAAAATATTAAACTGTTAGTATCATATTAAAATCATTTTTTATTTTTTAGAGCAGGAAAATAAATGTTAACAACGATTGTTAAATTTTAAATTATCTTTAAAACAAACACATATTTCGGTTTGACATTATTACATAAACAACTTTGGAATCCCTGACCTCCAGTTACAACTTGAATAGGTCATTCAAGGTTAATTATTTTTTGTTTTTCAACCTGTTTAACTAAAATAAAATTCACAATGGCATTATACTAAATATTTCCAGAATTGAACCATCTTTTAATAAGACCACCATTTCTCATACGTACCTAAATGGTAAACACTTAGTTTCTTTTAAACAAGTCTTTGTAAGACAAAATATAACTATAATATATACTAAAAAATAATTTATTATCTTATATTTTTTATAGAGCAAGTACCCATATTTTATAATTTTTTTTTTTGTATATTAAATAATTTTTCTCGTTTTTACATTATATTTTTGTAAAATATATTAATATTGTCTTTTCTTAGTTTTCTTGCTAAACAAATGCATAATACATGCATAATCATTTCGTAAAATATTTCCGAATACTTATCACAAAGTGTAAAAAAACGTTACCATTTCTTGAAATGGTCATCTTTTCATGAAAGACCGATTTCTAAAGTGGTTAAACCTACTAAAAATCCTTAATGATTTAACAGCCTATAAGGTTTATATCTATTATACGGATCTTGTATAACACTTGCATTTCGAATTTCCAAAATTACGTTTAGAAGAATCCCTTTTGCTCTATTTTTTTTTTAATTTTAGAGAAAATTAACCGATTAAACAATTTAAATGTAACAATATTTTTTCTGGTTCTTCTTCATACATAACAGTTAAGCTTTGAAGGCTCATCACTGCCACAATTATTTCATTTTATCGGTTCCTATCATTTACATCCTCTAGTTATACATTTCTAAGTCTTTTTTTTTACTCTTTATTTCCATATTGTTGAAAATTGATATTATTCTTATTATGTAGCTTTGTTAATAAACATTTATATTTTATCAGGATTTTATTATCAACATTATCATAATATTTACCAGGTAACACTATTAATATATATTTTGTATTTTATATAAAATAATCGCATAGCTAAGAATCGTATATTCATATTTATATTTATTTTAACTGGTCTACATCAGGTTCTGGTTTCAATAAATTATTGCAGTTATGTTGTACCTATACACTGCATAAAATATATTATGGCGCAGTATAATAATATTGTGTATAAAACAATAACCAAAATATCTTTTCTATATTTAAAATCTATTTAACTTTACGGGTACCATATGTGTAGTTTAACAGCAACAGGACGACACGAACATTTGGTAAATGTATTTTATCTTACCATAACGTATAATATATCTCTTGATATAAAACCTATTAAAACATTTAAAGTATTTATTATGATGAATCATTAGACGTTTGACTGCTTTTATATTTATGTTTTTGTGTAAATAGAATTCGTAGTACTTATTTATATTGCAAATCTCTCAAAACGTTGTTTATTATATTATGTAATATTTCAAAGTACTTGTATCATTACATACGTTTGATGAGCTGCTACTTGATAATTGCAGTTTGCGCCGTCATAATATTATAAAATATTGAGGCTGAGCGCACTGATTTCATTCAAATTAAGTCAAAACTTTTAATAAACAGTCTAATTTTAATAAAGGTATTTATTTGTGTTGTATACAAAACGGAACGGTGATATAAATTAAGTTAAGTAGGTGATATAACACTTTTATTATACTTTCGATATAACTTATATGGTCTCAATAAGTTTAATTAGGAAAGATTTATCATAGTTTATTTGTACTTAAAAATCGAGTTAAAAATGAAACTTTTTTTTTTTTTTACAAATCATCAAATATTAATTGAATAACATTTTATTTTTATTAATTAATAAATAGATACTATAATTAGATTTAAAATATATTATACATTATGTTGTTATTATATTTTTAATTTATTATGTCATAAGTCATTATACGTATAGGATTTATATTCATTTATAGATAAAATGTTTTTATTTTGTTTTATTCATCTTGCCTTTTAAAAAATATAAATATGTAAATTAATTTAAAAGATAAATTTTAAGTTTGCGTTCTGATTCAATTCCATCTAGTAACGCGATATAATTAAACTTTTCACTATAATATTATAATGAAAAACTGTTTCTAATTTAATAAGTAAACAGATATTTTTTTAAAATTATTTATTATTCAATTACAAATACAGTCAATCTTTAATCTAACCTAATCGTACAACTTGCTGTTTTATCAGATGATTTTTTTACGACAAATTTACCTTCATTTTGCCTAACAGCAGTGTTATATAGACAAATTAAGTCGCCCAAGGCTTAACACAGAAATATCAAAGTTTTGGTATTTTGGCGAGCGATACATCAAATAATGAGAATTGTTACTCAGTTAATAAAATATGCAACATTCAAAAACTTCGACTTTTTCATTTGGATTTATTTTGTTTAGTTTTTGTGTTGTTGTTTGATATTCCGGATTTTAATGTCAAAAGTGATGTTTTGAAAACCTTTTTACTCACTAAAATAAATTATGGAACATTGTTTTGTTTACGAATTGTGAAAAAAATCGCCCTGAAAAAAAGTCTTCCTGTTTTTGTGCTCAGATCTTCAATCCTTTCATGTTCAATACAATATATTTTAATCCTGATTTTTTAAAAGTATTTTTGGCCTTTTATCTAAGAAAAATTGACTAAATTACACAAGTTAAAGTTATAACATTTAATTGATTTAGTAATTAAATTTATCCACGACCATTATATATGGATTAATATTTTCGATGATTTATAATGCGATTTTGCGTGTTTTTGACGAAACTTTAATTCTCTGTAATTGAGTAGATTTTTTTTTTAAGTATTACAATTATGGCTATAAGGTTAAAATTAATTTAAAATTCTAAAAAAATGTGTATTCAAGCATCTTCTATAGCTTCTCTTGAAAATTATTCCTTGGTTACTGAACAGAAATATTTCGTGTTATTTTTAAAAGTATTGGTATTGTTATTACATGGTATAATTTGATGTCCTACATTATGGCCTTTTTCCATTGTGTATTTTTGGGGAGGAGGGTTTCTGTGGTCTCTTTTCTGGCTACTGTCATTATTATTGTGTATTCGTCTATAAAATATATCGTTTTACAATTAGGAAGATAACAAAACTGGCAGTGCTACAATTATAAATTTCCAGACGGGAGCTTTCGGCGACATCATCACTGTCGTTTTCAGTTCGGAGTAGTGCACATTTTTTTTTTATAGTCAAAATTAAAAACCATCACTGTCGTCGCACTACGGGTGTTCTATGAAAACGAAAAAAGACAAATTGTAGTTTCATATGTAGCACAATATTCTGCATGACGCTTGTGATATATATTGGGGTACGACGTTTGTATGTCGTATATTTTATGTGCAGTATTTCAGTCGAGTGACAACCGACGATAACGACGACGACGTTCGTTTATTATAGTAATATTAATAATAATAATTATTATTATCATTATTATTTTTAACGTTCCGTCAGACGACGATAAGAAATGAAGGGTTTTATACGAGATTTTATATGAAGAGAGCTGAACGAGTCGTTCGTATATATTTTAGACACAGACGAAATAAGACATTTTTACCACGAGTTTATTTACACTATACCTAATATAACATCAACATTATATACTACGATACTATAAAATGATTTTTACATCTTTTAAAAAGCTTAAAACAACATACATTTATGTATTTAAAACACAGTAAAAAAATATATTTAGAAAGTTACCTATACTTAATGGGATTGCATATATCCGTTATTTCAATGAAAATATCCTTATATTTTATCAATCACACCGATAGACTAAGCAATGTGATTATACTTTTGAAAACTGATTCGAATTTTGTATTATGTCTACTTGAGATCGTTCAGTCCATCTCAAACATTTATATAATATATTTTTGTATACTGCAATAAAAATAAACAATTTTTAATAAATAATACTAAATTTAATAATAAAGAATGCGTACAATGTTTTTAGTTGCTAAATAAATATGGAAAAATAAATTATAAAATATATACTTACTTCAAACAAAAGGGGAACATTTTTAAATAATTTCTCAAATTAGATGAAGAAAATGCTGAAAAATTCGATTATCACTAAAAACATAAGAAAATTCGGACTCTCATCTTAATGGTGGTTTTACTTTACTCGAGTAAAGACATTTTTAGACATTTTTCAACAGAGTAATTATGTTATTATCATTAAGTATGTATTCGACTTGAATGGTTTTTGGTTTGCCAAATGAGCAAAAATATCAGAGTATCTATATTAAAACAATGTGTAATATATTGTGTAAATGCTAAGAGAGCAGATGAAGATTTTCATCTTAAAATGTTAACATATTTTCTTTGAGATTCAGAAAATAAAGTGGTATTATCATTTACATAAAAAGAACTTTATAACATTCTAAAAAGACACGTTTATTTAAATCAATATTTTAATAGCAATGCACAGTTATGAGCACGTTTTATGAATCAATTTGTAAACTGACCGAATCTTTTATTTTGAAAACAAATACACTTTAATGGTATAAACATTCAAGTATTAAAAAAAAATCTTATGTAAACTTAAAAATTCCAAAAATCACTATTTGAAGAAATTTATTAATAGGTAAATGAAAAATGAGTATGATGAGGTGAATCACTCTGTATAATATAGTGATATTCACAGAATATACTTATGGAATATTGTACAGTCATATGATATATATATATATAGGATATAGTATATACCACACACATGCGGTGCTGCAGTGTAACTCGGACAGTTTGAAATTGTGCAATATTGTAAACAGATTTTGCTTAGTTCTTTTAATACATGTGTGTCGCACTGTCGCGTGTGTATGGACTTCAATAAAAAAACCTAATTTACACATCTATAGTGTTAGATATATATAACCATACTTACATTTTGAAACTTATTTGAGCTATTCATAAAAATTGTATTTAAGGTTCTTCATTAATAATTAATATTGGAACCAAAAAAACCTAAAAATATATATAAACTTAATTTTTTTTTTTTATATAAAAATTTTACAATTTAAATTTTTCATAAAATATTTTAAACAATATTAAAGCAATATTAGCGGACAGACCGTTTTTCGTGTGTAATTATGTATCGTTAAATTCAAATTTAACATTTATATATTACTTATATTACAGTGATTTATTCCTCAATGAGAAAATATATTTGACATTACAACTATACAATATAGAAGTTTACCACTTTTCTCATATTTTCAATTAGATTTATTTTATCAATTAGATTTAATTTCAAAATTATAGAAAACAAAAATATTTACTTAATACTTATTACTTGGCTGAGTGTTAGAGGGACAGTCCCTAGAAGCCCTAATCCCACTATTTTTACTGATGAACTTAGAAGACACCGCCGCAAAGGATCGAAATGACTACAAATCGGTTCAATTGAAGCAAAACATTCGAAACTGCACATATACATCGTATAATATACTAGACGGTTTAATGTCTATAATGTGCGGATAATAATTGTTTTTTTCGACATGCAACGAGTAGAGTATTTTATATGGGCAGTTCAAGCATTTGGGACGATATCAATGATTACTCGTTTAATAATATTATGGACCATTACTGTACTATAGTGAATTGAAGGGGGAATGTATTATTATTTTTATATTATGCGCATGCACGGTTTTGGTGAGTACCGAAATAATATTACTATGCAGCCCTCAGTCCCCTCTCGGACTTCGGGTCGATAGTTCAATTTTCCGTTAACTATATACAATTTCCAGTGTGTATAATTAACGTTATGACATTAATTATATTTATATTGTGACACAGTATAATGTTATGTGTGTATCATGTGTCTTTGTTGTTTATAGACGAATCGAGACCCGTTAATTTGTGGTTTAGTCGTAATATTAATCCAAGTTATGTCAATATCGTTTTCAGTATTCAAATAAAATTAGTATTGAGTGTAGTGTTGTACATTTTTACATGTTTTAAAATAATATTAAATAAAAAATGTTTGTCTATGTTTAAAAACTTTGCGTTTTTTATATCTATTTTTAAGTTTTTATTTTTCGATATTTTAATTTTAAAGCGAGAATGAGCATGTGTCATGTAATGTATCATCCTAAAGATTGTTATAATTTTATTGGAGAAAAGTTAATGAAACGTTCAAAAATAAAATAATTGTGTTACTTGTATTATAGGTATTGTATTGCTTTTAATCCAAGTCAGAGTGTCTTAGAACCGTTTTAGGTGGTTGCATTAAATGTATTCTAGAATACATTTTTTTTTACTTCTCGTCTTCGTTGTAAGTTGTAACTTAGAGAATAATAGGTACATTGTATAGATTAAACTAGTTTTATCAATTATTAATGTCCATTGTCCATTTACTACATCTTGCGTAATATCGTAAAGATTAAATGAAAGTAATAAAACTATCTATTATAGTTTTCTTTGAAAAGAAAAATTCAAATGCCCAAAATAATAAAAAGGTCTCCGGAAAAATACGAATATATGTATATTGTATACATTTTGGTTAAATGTTTGGATAAAAAAAAATATTTTTTTTTGTCCACTATTCTATTTTACTAGTCACTGCCGATCATAATAAATATAATATAATACGATAGTAGTATGGTACATAAAAACGCGAGGAGAATATTGTTCTAGCATCACAATTTTTATTGTGGACTAAAGTCTATATTTTTGTAACTGATAAATAACAAAAAATTTAAAAATCATATACTTAAACAGATTTTTTGAAATATCTTTTATATAATTTCAAATTGGTTTTACAACAAGTGGAATAAGAGTGGAGCTGAGCCAACAAAATTAGATTTTCGATGTTTTCTACCCAGTTGTGGACAAAATAATGAAAAACATGCTAGTTATATGGACGTGGTTAACATTTGGTGACATGCTAATTATAGATAAAAAATTCTGTTCACTGATTTTTCAGCATTGGAAAAGTCGATTCAAGTAAGTAATTAAAGTCATATGAACTAATAGGTTAGGTTTTGCGAAAAACAGTAGTTGTATAATAGTCCTAAGGTAGATGAGCAAATAATAATGAAAATAATTTAAGTTTATTGTCAAAAATGGTCGAGTAACGATTTGAATAAATTATCAATACTATAAACACAAATCATAAAATAACTTATATTAACTTCATATCTGAAATAAATTAGTATGTCTAAATGAAAACACGTAATTAACTATTATTTTAAAAAATAATGACAGCAGGGAGTTAGTAACTTATACGCAGACGATTTTTCATATTTGCGGATCTCAGACGTCATTTTAACAGCAACGTAAAAATTCAATTTTTAGGAAAAACCATCTGGGTAGAAACTCTGAAATTTTAGTTACAAATGGTTATGAATCGGTTACACAAATGTAGAATTGGTTTGTATTCGAAATTTTGTTCACATGTGCTATGGGTGCCCGGACTACTCGTCCTGAAAACGTGTTTATTGATGGCCTGTTTAATAACTGACACACTATCCTTTTAAATATTTGTGATCGCGTCGAACCCATTTTTTTCGAAATACAAAAGTGGTGGTACTCTTTGCGTAGGAACATTACTAAATATATAGGTATAAGTATAATAAATATTTTTCAATAAATCTCCGCTAAATTGGTTGTGTACACGTCTATGGCGACGACAACTGATCATTTATTTTGTCGACCATGATTAACCGGAAACGTTTACAAAGCAATGCCAAGACAGAAAATATGGGTTTCCAATCACGACGATGACCATAATGATGTATCACATGTAATACAGTCAAATTGTACTCACGATGTTTTTCATCGTGTCGATTCGTATCATATTATACCTACCACGATTATTATGTTCGTGTTTGATTTCCGATCTATTGAGTACGGAACGATGCTTAAATCACGATCACAGAGTGTGTTTTTTTTGTTATTAACAATTCTGATATTTTGACACAGGTGGCGTAAATATGCCAATTATTTATTTTTGCTAGATGTGTTGACTTGGTTCTCTTGTATTAATTAATAGAAAATATCAAGAAGCGTATAGCCACCACCAGCAACTATAGTTAAAATACAAATACAAATTATTATTATACATTATTATATTATTTTTTTGTAGTATATCTATATACTTTGTTGTTTTTATTTAAATGCAATTCATCGTCTGTTATAGAAAATAAATTTACAATATTATATATTATAAAGTATATTTAACACAAAGTTTTTTTTTTTTTTTTGAACAGGTAATTCATGGTAATTTTCGATTCTAATTATTTTTGAAAAAATATAGTTTTATTAGTTTGTGATAATATTATTCAACAGAAATAGTGTGACACGAATAATATTGTTTTTAGAGAGTGAATAAACAAAAATTCCTAATTTATTTTAATTACATTTATAAATAATATGTATAACGAAGATTTTATCTTAATGTATTATTTATAAAATTAACAAGAAAAAGCTAAGTTGTTACAATAGATTATTTAAGTAGAAAATTAACTTGCCAGTTAAGTAAAAAAAATAACATTTTAAATATTTAAATACTCACGTTTGTGAGTTATTAGTATTGTGCGCGCTTTTATTATAATTATAATTATTTATTATATTTATAGTTGAACATAACTACTAACCCATTAATTTTTCATCGAATTGATCAATTTTTTTGAGTTATCACTTATCACCAATGACGTTTTTACTAAATTCGTTTTTGATAGGATATTATAGTTTTTGAAATACGTCATTGTTATCGTCGCGAGTTAGTCTACTTGTATTTTACGTTATTTGTAAAATGGGCTTTTATGTTAAGCAGCAGAGGCTATTATTAATCTTTGCGATTTGTTTTGTAGTTTTCTGATTTTTGTTATTGACAGCTTATCATCGTATCCACACTAAAGGAGAACCGAAAGTGGGCGAAACATCTAAAGTCCATCGACATGTGTTATTCTTTAGATGAGTACAAAATGTTTGATATTTATCGGTTTTTATATTCCGTTTTATACGCAATATAAAAATAAATTGTCATTGTAAGGATTTGGTAATATTATTAATAGAGTATAATATGTGTTAGTAAATTTATCTCAAGAAAAATTAAAATATTATTTATTGATCAGAAAAATTTCATATTTAATATATTATTACAAATCCTGTTTTTATTATGGATGCACTTAGGCATACAATTTGTTATAAAAAATGCAAAATTTACATTTTTTTAAAAAATTGGCGAAATTAGTTTTATTCATATTTGTTACAGTTATACATTTATTTTTGTTATTTTGTTTACTGTTATTCTTATTTATATAAAATATTATTCTGCATATTTGAATCGACAACAATTAGAAGTAATATGACGCATAATATTATTTATCGGTTTATTTTCATTTGTCGATAAATAGTATATTGTACACAACTGTCCAAAATAAATTTTCCTTTGGGAAAAAAAGTCGAATTATTAATGAAATCAATAATAACCAATGCAAAAATTACCCTTTTATGCTAGTATATGCATATAATCATCAGAGAATAAACTATAAACTATAGAAACGAGAAGTGTATGCTTATTGAATATCTATTGTAATTTAAATATACATATTTTATATATTCTATCATATATATATTTTAAAAAAACATCATATAATATGCTACAAATCTCGAATATTTATGAAAAATTAATATAAGTTTATATAAATATAATACATAACACTATATTATTACAATGTAGTATTTTTTTCTATGAAATTAGTACCTATCTAAGTATTTTCATGAATTGAAATAAAAAAATAAACTTATAGAGTCATAACCTTAGCAAATAGTTTTAATTTTTGTATTTTTTGACTTTATTAATTAATTCATTATTTTGATATTGTCTTATATAATGATTTACTTAAGACAAGTATGTATTTTTATCGTTATTGTAATTGAAGTGCACCGGTCGAACAATTATTATATTCCTTTGATGTATGAACCATAATAGTAATGAATGTACGTCATCATAATTTGTAGTTACATAGTTAATACTTATATGTATTCATTATTATAGTTTGTGTGTAATAATACCGGCAGAACATAAAAAATGCATGTATAATATTAACAGTTGAAAACGGAATAATTACTCTGATGATTATTAGATAGACGTAAAAACGAGTATTTTATTATTTCAGTTTAATTAGATGATGTATAAACAAATTAGATATGAATTAAGATCGACAATAAAGTAATTTAATTGTTGATTTATTGTTACTAAATATATTACACAATGGGTAAGAATTAATGAATTGCATACGCAACGAATAATTATTAGTACGTACACGAAACGAGTAATTTGTGTAGTTGTTTGGTGTTTGAAATTGTTTTAATGTATATAATGCAAATTATATTATTATTATTATATATCATATACTATTTAAAGATTAGAGTATTATATGTATTATGTATGTATTGAATAAAAAAAGTATATATCAATTATTGTGATTAGGAATATAATATTATTATTTTTTTCTTTTTGCAGGAAGTTGCGGAGTGCCAGATATGACTTCCATATCAGACATAGACGAGGACGTTATAAACCGAAATTTGCAAAAAAGATACTCAGCTAATCACATATATGTATCCTTTTTATTATTTGTTATGAAAAAAAAAATTAATACATTTTTTGTTGATTCAAATAAAATTTTTATAAAAACAAGTTTATAAAAATGTAACTTGAAAAAGTTCAAATCGTTTGGTTTAGGTAAGTGCAAAATATTGAACTTTGTAGTATATAGGATGGGATTGTGTTGGTCTTATGGGAAAATGAGAAAATACGTATGTGCCTATATAAGATATTAAATTTATGATACGGTTATCCAATGTTGATCGGTGTAGCGTATGTATTTGAATCGGAGAATTCCCAACCTCATAAATGACGTTTATGATAATGTATAAAATATGAAACACGTAAGATTAATTTTTTTACTATATAAATAACATACAATATACTCTTTAGCTGCATCCTGCATCGTTAAAGTTAAATGAATACTACTGGGTGATGTAGTGGAATAATAATCGTTTAATAATAGTGTGATCATAATATAAACTCTGATTGATAAAATGTCGAGTTTAAAGCAATATTTTTAAATACTTAGAATATGTATATTGTTTAAGAGGGAGAGTGTAATGTGGTGATACACACTGTTTTGTAGTGTGGTTTTTATTGTTAATTTTTAGTCAAATGATTTTTTTTTTTTTAATGTATATGTTAAAGAATAGCTTCTAGTCTATTATAATATACATTTTAAATACTACGGGTAATATTAAATGTCCACGATAAAAAGTTTAAAAGATAAACATGCTTCGACGATTTGAAAATAATGATAACTAATATTAATTTATTATTTGTTTGTAAAAATTGTCCGAGTGGTACTAGGACTAAATATTACATTTTTAATTTTTTCGTAAAAACATTATAGAGGATTTTGATCAAAGTATGTACAATTCAATAACTCAGAAACCATTAATTTAAATTTTGATTTAGATGCATCATTATATCCTTGATAATTTACAATATAAAATGGTAGTAAATCTTATTTAAAAAAATAGTTCATAACATCACATGACTTAACAATTAAAATTACTAAAAAAAAAAAATTAAGCAAATTAGTAAGTTGATGATAAATGTACATATACATTTTTTAAACGAGAATTTGAATAAAAGAAGAGCGATGAGCATGCTCAGTGAATCACTCTGTATGTTTGTTTTTGTATGTTGTATGTTTTTAACTATCGTTTTGTAATTTATGCAATTCGCATAACGATTTTTAATTAAATCTGTCTGATAGTTTTAATCTGCAATGTACAGGCAATTTTTTCTACAATTACACCACGGCATGAATACTTATGTTGTATTTTTTTTTAAAGTGTTCATTAATTTCGCAATGTTTTATAAATATATGAAATTCACACGCTGTATATGCAACTAAATTATGTGCCTTCTACAATACTGCGTTTTATTATAATGGTAGTATGCAATGATTATGATAATTTTCAGTAGAAAAAATTGATATAAAGGACTCTTAAAAGGTTTCATTAAAAATATTATACCTATATGTAAAGCAAGTGATTCAGTTTAAACTATTAGCAACTAAGAGCACAATTATTCTTATACAAATTTTTTTGTTTTTGATATTTTGATGAAAGATCAATTTTTGTGATTTCTTATATTTTTAAATATAAAAAACACAATTTGATGAGATTAGTACATTCAATTTATACCCAATTGTGCCTTATAAAAGTGATGTTTTTATAATTATTTTATATTTGTCTTTTATAATATAATTAATATCATTTATTATTATTGTCTATTTTAGACCCTAGTAGAAATATATGAAAAGTAAAAAAAATAAATATAAAATGCTAAATTTAAAATATTGATTTAATATAAAATTTAAAACAAACCATCGATGATTTCAGTTTTTTTTTTTTACAAGCCATAGGTGTTTAAAAAAATAAAATGGGCGCAAATCCTACTATACTCATACTCCCATAAATTACGTGCCTGGAACTGGTGTTATAGTCTAAAATCGTTTTATATTTCTATAATTTCGTTTCGTTACCTGACTATTTTAAAAGTTATTCTATTCAGGTTATAAATTAAATAATATATAATATGTTACCTATATTTTTATTATGGTTTTAAATATATAATTTCTATCAAGATGTCATTAAAATTTCGTAACGTTTGCGAATTGTTATGTATAAATTTAAAGATAAGAGCATTTGTAATCTATATAGAAAAGGAAGGGTTGCTATCGATCTTCAGTGTAATTTCCATATACATATATATAAGTTGTAATAGACCCCATTCAGTTCTAAACAGCTTTAGTGTAATGTCGATTCACTATTTTTGACTGATCAGTTTGTATTATAACATTTATTATTTTATTACGATTTTAAACTAGGTCGTTCTGCGTAAATATTGTTGGCATATTACAGTTACAATGATATATGCGGCGAGATGAAAAATTATTGAACTGCGTATAATTGATAAAATTGTACAATTTATACCCAATGATAATAAAGTATTAACTAATATTATTATGTAGTGTGGAATGTCTTCGATTACGTTTTATCACGGGTTCAACGATTATTATTCATTAAGCAGTATGCAATTTACACGAACTAGACAAAATAAAATAAAAATACGCATAATATTTGATTACAAATAAAGTGTAATTATGTAATTTTGTTATTTCCTAAGACAATAGAACGAAAGCAGAGTATAGAATATAGAAATAATTCTTTTACGTACAGTCCTTGCTGCTGTTTATTTAAAAATATAATTTTTGAAACCAAAATCCTAAACAAAAATGATAAATTATTATTTTTTATTGAGTTAATATTATAATATAATAATATAGTACTTATAATGACAAATTTATCTAAAACCTATAGAATTATATATTTTTGGTCATATGATGTTAGTGATAGGTAATATATTTATATACTTGTATATTTTTATATTTGTAATATATATTATGTATTCGTGTAGGTATTCTTCATACTTGTAATTTAATTAATAAAAAGGTAATTCAAATGCATTAAAAATTACTAAAAAGTAGTGCAAAGTAAAATAATCTTAAAAACTATTACCTATATACATAATGCGTATATGATGTTTGTATATACGATTCACCAATTATATGCTCATCCCCATTTTCCCCACAATAATGAATTTGTTTAAAAACAATAGTGGTATAAAATAGTAAAAACGTGGTTATAATTGCAAAAATGTTAGTGAGTGTTCATTATTAAAATAATCACACTGTATATTATATTACGACTTTATATAGGTTATCACGTATTATATATTCATTGCACGTAAATACACGTCGTGTTATCAATAGGTAGGTACACATAATTCATAAGCACATCGCGAGAGTGGACATTTCGATTTATTCAAAGAAACATAAATAGTAAATAATATTATACTTAAATTGTATCAGCACGTATCGGTGACGTATTTTATAGCCTTAAAGGTATACATACTCGTGTACATTATATTGACAAATTTATCGTAGACATAGAGATATTATACCAACACTGTATACGTACTTTCTTTAATTTGTTCGGCACTGCTCACAAGATATAATTAGATAGTTTATATGTAATGTAATAGACATTTTAGAGATTTTCATATCTATTATTTATTGAACGAAAACTTACGAATAGATATCAATTTTTAATATTTTCAATTAAAGTAAATAATTTAAGATAAAAAATTACACTCACGAATATATTAAACAGATTTAATCATTTGATAGGTTCACAATTTATATGTCATATACTAATGGTCGAGGAAGATAATATTATAATAGATTGTTTTGACTTTGTATTAACTTTTTTTTTCAAAGAGATCTTATGAAATAACTTGTTTTGTAATTCATCGTTCATATTCATGAACATTTTTTTTTCTATTGAGTTATATTATTATAGTATGTAGATTATAGATAAATGATAATAGTAATATATTATTTAATATAGGTACTACAACTTAACTCTATAGGTACAGATACAAATAATATAGCCACTTAAATAGAAGAAGATATAAATATACTCTATATTTTGCAGAAAGTAGATATATAAAAGAGACAACCACAATTGGATTTTTTAAAATATAAGTTATTAAAAAATAGATAGTTTTTGTGGCTTTTACAGCGAACTGTTTGTACTCTATGCCTCTATGTATTTAATAATAAGTATTTTTACTAATTATTTTAAACTAGTTTTAAATTCTGAGCGGAGCGATGAATGTATTGATTTTACAATGTTGTGTGTTTTTTTTTTTTGTGCCTGTGTACACGAGAAAGTGTCGAAATAATCAATTTCAAACTATGGGGGTGGTTTCCTGTAGCAAAATGAATCTAGTTGGTGCATTTTTTGAATTTCCCAATAGTTTTCAAAAGCGCCGGGAAAAACCCAAAAAAAATTAAGGAAAAACGGGAATTTTTACGCAAAACAAGTTTTTGACCAAATCGATTTTTTTATATGGTTGTAGTTCAAAAACTAATCACTGTCAATACTTGAAATTTTCACCAAATGTTTATGTCAGTGTTATCTATACACAGTTAAATTTTCAAAAAATGTTGACTTTTTTGTGTTATTTGTAGACCACAAAAATTTTCGATTTTTTTGAGATTTTTTTTTGAAGTGTCGATTAAAAAATTTTGGATGACCAAAAAGCTTTGAAAATTTAATACAAGGTTCCTTATGAGTTGTTTATAGTTGTATTGTTCCTTATGAGCTGAAAAAATTAAAAATCGTTAGTCACAATTTTTTTTTATAAGCGTTTATAGTTAAAATTTTTACGAAATCTGTCGAAAACGCGAAAATTTGCAAGTAATTTTGAAGTTAAAAAATCTTAAAATTTTTTGTGTTTATAACTAAGGATTAAAATTACAACACTAAGTTTTCCATAAGTTTTCCTTCGAGTATCTATAGAGAAAACTCGAATCATCATTATAGGAAAAATTTAATGCGCTTTTGAATTTAAAATTTTTACGAAATAGCGTAACGATAATGATTTATCCTCAAACGATTTTAATATTTGTTATTATTCAAAAAGTATAAGTCATAGATACTTGAAAATTTTACCAGTTATTAAGATTGGCGTTTTCTTTACGTGATTTAATTTGCAAAATATTTTGACTTTTTTTGAGCTATTTATAGACCACTGAAAAAATATTTTTGAAGTGTCGATAAAAATTTTTTGGGCCTATCAAAATACTTGAAAATGTAATACAAAGTTCCTCATAAG
>VUJU01002704.1:0-33881 GCA_009835225.1 Aphis craccivora
CCATAAATTTAAACCAAATTGCGCCTATGGTAGGTAGAATGAATTATGTGCGCGGTGAAGTGTCATAATTGTCACTAATCATTTTTATTAAAAGCCTAAAAAATCGTGGAAATTATTTGTATGTTTTCTCAATTTTAAAAGTATATTGTATACGTTTGAACCCTTAACCCTCATCCAAGCCGCTAAATAGATCACAAATACGACCATACAACAATTAACATTATGTCATTATTAGATGGATTCCTATCTACTTTACCTAATAACATATTTATGAAACAATAGAGATACTGCTGAGAGAATTCCCAGCTGGCTCGTTAATCAATATAATAAAATATTATAAAAAAAAATGAAGAACAATTTCTCTTTTATCTATTAATTATTACTATCACTATCTTATCCATTAGAATAAAATCGCATCTATACAAAAATAAAATACTATAGTAAATAATTTATTATACATTAAGAAATAAAAAATAATAATTTCGTAAGATATGGAAATATTACGATGTTTTTATTATTTTTATATTCTTAACTTTATCAATATTTTCTCCTTGAAAATAAAAATTTATAATTTGAGTTAGTTGCCGTTTAAATACCAAAATTGATAGGTACTAATCGATTCTTTTTCAAAAATAATTAACAGAAATGTAAGCTTTTCAGGTTGCAAAGTTTAGTTTTAAAAATATAAACGAAACCACATACCAGCTGCAGAGGGTACAAAGATCACGGTTTTAAGTACTTATATATTAATTCGTTCATTATCATTATTCATTAATATACACTTAAGAACAATCAAAATAATTTAAAGAACTTATACCAATTACGTTCGACTGGCAATCGATAAACAAAATCACGAAATAAAGCAACTTTTGAAACCAATGATCTAAAGCTATAAGTACTAAATACTAAATCGTACAATTTTCACAAACATAATTTGTAAGATTTAGTAACAAAAAAAGAATACATACCTACATAATATAATAAACATGTTTTATAGATAATATTATGAATACGATTTACATGTACATTGTACATACACATAATTCATAGTGTGTTCTAAAATTAAATTTGTTTTTCAGTTAACGATTGTTTAATGGACAGGCAGGAAGCACTAGATGATCCATCGACTTCATCTCATAAGTACATACCAGAATGTACAACAGATGGAAGATATAAACGTGTTCAGTGTTACAAATCAGTCGGTAAGTGCATTAGGTTTGATAGAATTAGTGAAATTTAAAATATAGTATTTTATTTTTGAGTGGTATTGTTTTTAACTCAGGTTATTGTTGGTGCGCACAAGAAGACACTGGAAAACCAATACCAGGAACCTCGGTGAAAGATTCTAACCCTAAGTGTGATGGTATTCCTTTACTTTCCCGGCCAATGAAAGGCTGCCCTGAGCATAAAAAACATATTTTTTTAAAAGAACTCATGGATTACTTAAGACAAAAACACAGGTTTATAATGCACAAATAACACATTTAATTTTGTCTGATTAAGACATAATAATTGTTCTAATATTTTGCTTATACTTAAATTTTCAATTATTACAGTAAAAACGATAATACGTCATTTTCTAATGACTATGAATCAATAATCTCAAACATTTTTCATTCTTTGGATACAAATCATAATAAAGTAAGTGGATACATGTATGTTAGCAATACATTTTCTGTTGATACATAATATTATAGTAATATTAACATTTAACATTGTCATACATTGTTTTTAAAAATAAAAGGTGTTGGAGCGTAAAGAATGGAAGAGTTTTCGCGAAGAAATGGCAGCCAACAACAAACTAAAAAGATGCGGGAAAAAAATGCCTCGACATTGTGATGTAAATCATGATAATAAAATTGGCTTTACTGAATGGTTGAACTGTTTAAATGTTAACCATGTTCAGACTCAAACACAACCGAATGGTATACTTTTATATAAATTATATTGTCGTCAAACACATGTTTGAAAAATTCTTATTTTTTTTTTTTCAGAATCCAGCACAACAATAATTGCTAAAAGAAGAGGTCCTAATCCACTTGAATCATATCTGAAGGGTGATGACTAAACCAAATAGCAGACAGTAATGTTCTGAAATGAATAAAAATCAATAGAATACAGCAAAATTAATTTTTATTAAGACTGTAAATTATGATTTAACAGCTTGATCATACTATTACTATTATATTTCATATATGACATATATATACTGTATATTATATAAACTTTTTTTTCTGAAAATACTATATTGCTTTTTTAATATTATAATATATATATATATTTTTTTGATTTTTATTTAACTAATTTATAATAAAATAAAAGTTTTATTATTAATAGAGTTCAAAAAATATTTGGATTTATTTTCATACTTAGAAATAATAAAACTACACAATAATAATTAAAGAATATAATACTATAAATGTTAAAATAATAAAATAAGATAAGTAGTGTTAAAAAATTTGAAAAGTTTTTTTATAATATTTATATTAAAAATTAAAATATAAGGCCCAGTTGAGTCATAAATCTAAACATTATATCACAGATTATACAAAATCAAAATTGTATGAATTGTATTAAATAAATTGTTAGCTTTGGCTTAGGATTTTAAAACTTAAGTAACTTTATATACTGGATTAAAGCTTTGACTCGTTGATTAAAATAAAACTATCACACTTTAGCTTACTTATAATACAAACGAAAGAAGAAAACAAGTATAAAAATAAATATAATATGATTATTTGTTCCATAAATAAACTTAAATAATAAGTGAGCTATAAGTTCCTGTTAGTAGGGATTCTGTCGATGTTTCAACCAGAAATGTACAATGTATTATTAATAAATAGCTTAGAAATTATAACTAATGAGCTGTTGACAATTTGCTCCAATCGTTGTCTGCAAAAAAAAAAAAAAAATTAGATCAATAAATAATTAAGCAGTTATTAATATGTTTAACATAAATTAAAAATAATAAAACAAATAAATATACAAATTAAAATCTATTTTAAACCATATAATAATAATTTGAATTAATATTAATTGCAGGATAGATCAATAATGTAGGAAATATAAACTAAAAAAACTGTATATTGTGTATAATTGCCATGCAATTTAACCTATTGCTTATAGCAATACTACTGATAAATAGCTTAGACAATATTTTCTGTTCTATAAACATATGTAATACATACACGACATTTTTTTTTTTTATCAAACAACATTTATTATTTTAAGATCTATTAATGTTTTTTAAAATATTTTTCAAGTTTTTACTCTCATTAATGACAACATATATTTTTAATATTATATTCTGAAGTTTAAATTTCTTTTTGGAATAATCTAATACACAACAATTGATATTTTGACGATTAATTTATGAGTTATAAGTATTTAATGTTTAGACAAGTGAAGTGGAGATTGGAGACTGGAGAGGTACAATGATACCTTTCAAAATGCTGATCTAATACTTCTCTTGCCTAAATTTTAAATATTTATAACCCATAAACTACTCTAATTTTCAATTTGATTACAAAAAGAATTGATTTCAATTAAGGATTATAAATATGGTTATATTTATAACATATAACAATCATTATAGACGTATAATGTATATTATATTACATATTGATATCAAAAATCACATACTGAAATGCTGATGTTATTAACATAAAAATTAAGTTAGCTTACCATATAAAATGTTTGATGTACATAGCGTTGTATATTAAAGTCGGTTGGTTTGATTGTTACCACGGACGTTTTGAGGATCAGAACAATGTTTAATAAGTTTTAAAATGAATATTTACACTATTCTATAATATACATACATGCTACCAAACCATACCATACCATCAGGTGAAGTACACCTGTTTGAATGTTATGTGTTCAAATAAAATTGTTTTATATATTTCAATTATCTTAATTTTACATTGAACTTATCTACTGGCAGTTTAGTTGTAAATATATTTTTTGTAAGAATTAAAAATTTATTTCACAATCTATGATAAATATTATATGAGTTATTTTTTAAAGAATACTTTCTAGAAGAGAAACTTAAATGGAATATCAGTATTAATAAAATTGTTTCTTATGTCATCCAAAAATACACCTCAGATTTCAACTTATATTTTTAACCTATTAATAAATTATAAATTACTAAAAAAATTACTAATTTACATAAATATTTTTTATTATTATTATTTCATAACTCATATTGATGTACAAAATTATAATTTTAACCAAATATACAATTTAAGATATTATAATATTCTACAACATTGTATTGAACCATTCATTTATATACTTAATTAATAGGCTTGCCATACATCCAGGTTCTAAGAGCATGTCCTGGTGTCCCGGTTAATGGAAACCGAGCGGAAAATAACTTTAATGTTGTATTATTTAATAACTAAATTTATTCATTAACTAATAAATGTAAATGAAATAAATGTAGTTTATGTAAAAAAAATTGTATTGGTTTAATAATTTTAAATAAAATAACGGATATTAATATTTCCATATGATATGTGGGTTATGGTCAACTATTTACTCCAAATAAAGATATTTGGCAATATTTGGCTACAGGAATAATTAAAATAACTGAAAAGTATTTAGTATGTTTATAAATGTTTAAAAATCATAAATAACAATTTTAATACTGGTCACTGAATGATTTTAATTTCAACATGTGACATTCAAACAGACAACTTTTTTATTAGACTATCCATTGAATAAAAATATCAGCAGAGAAAAATTAATAACCGAAATTAAACGAAATAAATTATAAATTTAAAACTTTCATAAGCATATTGAAAAATGAAAAATTCTAAATACAGTGTTTCTGATAAATAACAAAATATTTATGATTCAAACATTTTTAATAAACAATAATTAATCCAACATGAGAATGAATCAGCTTTGAAGAATAAAAATAGGAATAGTAAATTTAATTTTTGTTAAGCAATGTATTATAAGTTATTGATTGAACTTTTAGTTTAGTAATAATATTCTTAATTTAAAAATAATACTGATTTATTACTAGGTAAATAAAATAATATTATCATCATTATACATTAAGTCAGATATATTAATTATAATCAAAGCAATGATAATAATTATTATGGAAAATTATAGTTATTTATTGTTAAAAATAGTTAATAGTTAATCGTTAATTGGTTAATAGTTTAAACAGTTTAAATTATTTTCTATAGTTATTTGTTGTTGGGAAGTAAAGTATAATATTTATTAATAATACCATGGCTTATATTTACTAAAGAATAAAAAATATAAAACAAAATTAGAAATACTTTTTGGTTTCCAGACATAATAAATCTATAAAGTAAAATATAACTAATAATTAACTTTTTATTGTCTAATGAAATTGTACATAATATATGCATTGATAATGTCAAAAATATTATCATGTCTAGATCTGTGATAAATTGAATTTAATATGAAATATTATAGACATTATGATAATTGTATATTATGTAAAAAAATAATGGAAGATTTAACACACCACATACATGATTTGGTTCATTTAATTTAAATATTAACGAGTAGATAAAATGAGCCAAAATAATATTCAAATTTAAAAACATTTATTCTTATTTTAATAAAATAAATATTAATTATTCTTAAAGTGAATATTATTTTAGTTAAAGTATTTAAATAGTTACTAGCATTAGTATTACCTTCATAGCAAAAATAACATTTTGATTATAGTTATTATATTATTTAATTAGCTAACTGAAATATTAAGTGATTTAGGAAGTAAATAAATTAAAGTAATAGAATACTATCAAGACATATATGGGAAATAATTTTGTAAGAACATGGTTTGTACGGTGAATGCTGGCCAAACAATTGGAATCAGAGCCAAACACTGTAATTTTATAAAATGATGCTTGATCAAAATCTTTTTAAAAACATCATTCTATAATAATAAAATATTAAAAATTATTAATAACATACAAATTTAAATTATAATTACCATTTGGACTGATTGTCTCACACCTCGCGAGATTATCCTCTATTTCTAATTCTTGTGCTTGTAATCCTAATTCACGTTCTTCTCTTCTCAATCGATTCACTTCACTCATCAGTTCACAATATGTGTGCAAAAGAGATGGTTCATCTTCATTTTTATCACCTCCTACATTTAATATTAAAACTAATGTAATATAATATACAACTATATATATATAGAATTGATTGAGGTACAGAAGTAGCTAGTATGCTTAAATTTGAAACAAATATAAGATAAACCATTATATTTAAAAAAAAAAAAAGGAGATCAGTTTGCCAAAAATTGTTAACATTTAACTAAGGTGGTTACTCAAATTCCTGAAAAATTAAATGAACTAATAAATGTATTAATAATCTATTCGGTTTTCAATATAGAGTTGGTATTACATGAACTTTTTGCTTTCTATGAGTGTTTTTATGCTAAAATAGAAAATATATTAACATATTGTTTTAAATTAATTGTTAAACAATAGTTTAACATTAAAAGTACAAATATTATGTATAATAACTATTTCTTTACCTTCTCCTCTAAGTTTTTTCTCTACTTCAACCCCTTCAGCCTCTAAAGTTTTCAGTTTAACATCCAATTCTTCCAATTTTCTTTGAACTTCTTGTGCAATACGTAACCTTTAATCATTTGAAACAATTTTTTTGTAAATAAAAGAAATTTGTAAATTGTATGTATAATACCTTTTCCGTTGGGACTGTCTAGCAATTTTAATCTCAGACTTTGACATTTTACCATCTGCACTTTGAATACTATAGTCATCATCGATTTTGTTTTTTTTGGATTCATCCATAGAGACAACAGTTTCTATAAAAAGAACATGTTTAATTTTTATACTTTTTGCAGCATACATTTTTACATTTTAAATAAGTACCTAATAATTCTGGATTATCAATATTATAGCAAGATGGTAGTGGTGGTATAGGTGGAGCCAATGAATCTATTAAGCGACGTCTGATTTCAGATTCACTATTTGATTTATATTGCACAGGTTTATCTCCAGCAGCTGGGATTAATTTTTTATCCTTAAAAATAAATATATTTTTTTTTATTATAATTGTAGTGAACAATAATTTAAATAAACTGAAATTAAAATATCTCATTAATATATAAAATATTAAAATAATATTAATTTAATGTTTGTAAAATTCAGTGCATTAGTTAACTTAAAGCAAAACATACAAACATTTCAGTATTATCATACACATTAATGAAATTTATCATAAGGAACACTAAACTTTTCATCATATTTTAAATGAGTGTTTCATTATTAAAAATTTATAAAATAACTGTAAAATAATTTATAATTAGTGTTTTAAATTTTTAATTACAAATGTGAAAAAATATTATTATTATTATTTATCTACAATATATGATAGAATGATATTGTAGAGATTGTAATTTTATATAGTACAATAATCAATGATAATACCTATTCATATTTTAATATTTTATTGGATGTTTAATGAAAAATAAACAATTTTGTTAAACAGCTAATTTTACTAATAATTATTAATTTCTGATCAATAAATCATATGTTTTACAACATTGATAGTTTATTATTTCCATTGTAAAAGTTCTCTAAGAAACAACAAAATAGTTAGAAAACAATAGGTAACACAAACAATTTGAATAATTTTAATATTAAATAGTAATTTCATTACGATATTATTATTTATACACACAGTATAAAAATTTTGAAGATAACATTAGACATGGTAAATAAGATCTTATTTATCATGACACTAGATATATTCCAAGAAATGTTATAATTAATTTAAAATGATTAAGACGTGTGATTAAGCCACTAAGGTGTTAAAGATAATCATAAGTATATTGATGTACAATGTAATACTACATTATAATCAAGAAAATAAAGCAACAGAATCTAATATATTGTGTAAACTACCAAATAATCTACAATCTATGCAATTTTTAATTATTAAACTTATAATAAATAGTTCTACGATTCTAAATATTAATTTTAAGTGATAAAATATTACAATACAATAAAAAAAAAGGCTCTAAAAGAACATACATAATCTCCAATGAATGTAGAAACATTATCTGCTGACTGAAATTTAAAAGATAAAATTAAACTAATTAATAATTTTAATTAGTATAAAATATACATTATATATTAAATTGTATAGGTGATATAAATTTTTATCTATAATTTAAGTTATATTTTTAATATGTTCATAATTACTTTAAAAGTTTAAAACTATTTTATTATGTGAAATAATTATTGAAAATAATTAATTTTCCCTGTAGTCCTTATTTATTATTAATTTTATTAATAACAAATTAAAATTGTAAATTTATCTTAATCTTTTCAGTGGTATCGCATGTTTGTCAAAGTAGACAAATATCTCATGTTTCCCCAAAATTCTCTAATAGATAAAATGTTATTTTTTGATTCACTAAGCTGTGTTTATTTTTATTTTTTATTATTATTAATACACAGAAAAAATGAACAATAACTAAATGATTTGACATTTTTTTTAAACTTGGTTGGATAGCATGAGAGAAGAGGGTGATACTGCTTTCAATATGAACTCAGTTTAATTCGACTTCATGATAAAATAATACCGCTATTTACGTTTGGATGGGTTGTAAGGTAATGTAAAAGAGACTAGGTTGGCGATGAGAATTCAACAGTGCCTATAAGAGGATGTTAGAGGATATTGTACCCACATGTGTTGTCTCCGTTTTGCACGTGTACGACGTAGTAAATGTTTGTTCACCAGTTTTAAAAGTATGCAGTTAGTTTTGATATTACAGTGAATTGACGTACATAAAAATTTAAAGGTAAAATTATTATCTAGGGCCCCACATAGCCTTTTATTGTAATTATTTTTAAGTAAGTTATGACCGTTATGAAACTCTAAATTTTAAAATAATCATAAATTCATAACTTACTTAAAAATAATAATATAAATAAAAGGCTAAGTGGGGCCTAGATGTTCACTATAACATCAAAATTAATAGCATACTTTTGAAAACAAAAATTTGCTATGTCGTATGTGTGTAAGACAACACACGTGGGTATAACGTCCTCATAAGATGATATAATATTTATGTATAACACTAAAATATTTTATTTATATCTTATTTATATTATCATTGCTGTTCCAATGCTGTTGTTGAATCAGATGAGACATATCAGAATATAACTTATTATTGACAACGAATGTATAAGATGTAAATGGAAGAACATACCAGTGTATTACCAAAAATAAAAGCATGAAAGAGATATAATTCAGGGTGATATTTTATTAATTTAGTAGTATTCTAACCACAGTTTACTGTTAATAAGTAAAATGTTTAATATTCTTATAGAACGGTATAATTGATGAATACTTTAAGACGTTTCAAATCTTTTTTAAGAAATTTAAAGAAAAATTAAAGGCTTTGGAAAAAAATTTTTTAGATGAATTATCTAAAAACCTAACATGTATTAGCAGCATTATAAATACATATATTTTGTAATGAAACAAAACTGGCAAACTGAGTATAGTTATAGTTAAATATAAATGTTTTACTTTAGGAATTTATTTCTTTAAATTATACACATTATTTTTTTCAAAACATTCTTTCCTTAGTATACCCTATTATTCCTATAACATTGTTCACATGTTGCCATACAATATTTGTATAATTTAATATTATAATAAACCATAAATTAAAATATTAAAAAATTACCTGAGATTTTTCTTTTATTTTGCCACTTATTAAAAACTTAAATCTAGAAGGAGATGTTTGATGACTAGATGGAGAACGAATTTTATTTGGTGATGGTGTCTTTTTTTGAAAAATTGCAGCCATAACAGTTTGAGTAATACTACGTTTTCTTTCAGGACGATCATTCATTATATTTTGTTCGTTTCTTTTTGGTGTATCACACTAATGTTGATGATTTAAAAAATGTATAAACATATGTAATTAGTAATAATATAATTATTTGATTTTAATATTTTAAAAGCTTACCAATGCAGTATCAAGATCAAATTCATCAATTGATTGACAACTTTTACTTTTTGTTAGTAATGAAAGTCCATCACAATTGCTTTTTACTGCTCTTCTACGTTCTAACTTTTCTCTAAGTTGTCTAATTTTATCTTCAGGACTTATACCCAATTCAGAATCACTCTTTAATCTAGCTCTGGCCCTAGCGTTTTCACGTATTTCTTCAGTCGACTTTAATATTTCGGCAACACTAGATGTTGGGGTATTTTCATCAAATAGTGCTCTTCTTATATCAGGCAATGAAAATGCTTCTGAACATGATATCTGTTGGGTAGGACAAATTTTTCGTTCACTGAAAGGACTTTTTATAGGAATTAGAAGAGATGTAGGTCGGACTTGTACATCTGCATTACTTTGGTGAACAGGAAGTGGTTTTGTGAATTCAAAATTTTCTGCATGAGATTCTGGAGAAAAGGGCGAACTTTTATTACGACGTGGTTTTCTTTCATGAGGTGATTTACTTGTTATTTTACTCATGACCATATCATGAATTAAATTTTTTTCTTTCATTCTCTCATTTGTTATTTTTTGAAGTTTATAAGTAGTAGAATTTTGTTCTTGTTCATTTTGCTCTTTCAAATTGTTTTCATCTAATTTTTCTCCTTTACTATTTTTTTTCATTTTACGTACATCAATAGAATCTCTTATACTGTTAAATGGTGTTATTTTTTCCTGCAAACGTTTCACATAATTCTGATAGGTTTTATTTGAGTCCTCATTAGCAGTTGGAGTTGGAGCATCATCGTCAATATTATTTTTATCATTGAGATCCATTATAGTAACTAGATCACTGGTCGTTGTAGTATCATTATCATCTTTATCAACTGACATATTATAAATAGCATTCAATGTCTCTACCACAGGTGTTTTAAGCTCATCATCGTCCATTTGAGGGTTGGTTACAAATTCCACATAACCAGTATTGTGTAGCAATGTTTGATTTAATGCAGCGACATGCTCATTAGTATCATTGTCACTAATGGTATCCATGAATTCAATGTTATCACTATCAATTTTTCCACAGACATGTCCATATTCATCTAAATCTTCATTGGGTCGTTTCTTTGGAGAATTTCTAGGTTTACGTTTTGATTTAGGTCTCTGATGTTTTCTATAAGTTAATGATTTTATTGGTACATGTACGAAATCATCCCAAGCTTCAGATACTCCAACATCATCATCTCTTGCCCAATCAGAAAGCTCTGTTTCAGTTTGTCCCTCAATAGTGTGATCTTCATCATTATTATAATCAGGCACATGAGCATAAGATTCAGGATGTAAAATTTCAGTACAGTTAGGCTTTGAAACATCGTTCATAAATAAATCAGCAGTAGTTGAAACATGTTTTAATATTTCCCCATTTCTAACATTTTTATCTTTTATTGGACTTGGAACTGTAATTATTTTATTAAATCCATTATCTGAATATTTTGGTATGCATTCAGATTCAATTATTTGTTCTTTTTGTTGTTCTATATCATTCATGAGTTCACCTCGAGAGTTATGGATTTCTAATTTTGGTAAACTATGGTTTTCTATTGGAATGTCTTTATCATCAGACGAAATATCAGGAATTTCTAAATTATTTTCGGTATCTGTCGAAGCATCTGTTGATAAAGAATCTGATTCAATTTTATTTTCTATTTGGGAACGATGAAACTCTGGTACAATTATAGAAGTTTCATGAGCTGGACTACGAGGACGTAATTCATTATCATGTTCTTGATACTGAGTATTAATTACTTCTATTACTTTATTATTAGTTTCGTTGTTTTCATTACAGTCATCATTTTTTTCAGAATGTTTTAAACAGACATGTTTAAATTCATTCAATTCTGATAGTTCTTTTGATTTTTTCTCATTTTTATTAACAGGACTTACATTTTGTAAAAATGCTTGCATAGTAGGACTGGGGACTGTTGCAGGATTTAATTTTTTTTGACACTCGGATATTTGATCAACAAAGCTTTTAAATTTTGTATCTAAAGTTACAGATGAGCCAGATTTTTTTACTGCTATTCCATTTCCATTACCAGCTAACAAGTATAACTTTTTCAATTCTAATGAACGTTTAGTAGCGATACCTTCGGTAGACTGAGTTCGATTGAGTTCATATCCAGGATTAGCAAATGGAATAAAATTTGGTCGATTTTGGGCTCTATTAACTATTTCTGCAATTTTAGGATTTTCCGGAACTAAAGGATCAACTTTTGTTTCTTCTACCTTACGTTTTGATTGAATACTTTCGCTTACAATTATATTTGGAATACTGTGCCTTGTTGGAGTTTTATCATCTCGCTCAAATTCAGAATCTGTAGATATTTCTGTGGCAGAATTACTACCACCAGAACTTGATGTGTAAAAATCAGTCGCGACCTAAAAAAAAAAAAACATTAAGTTTTAAATACTATTAAAAATATGATAACTTTAATACACACCAGATGCATATATTAACATATATTATACAAGACACATAACCATTTGTAAAATATCAGTTAAATAGGAATTTTTTATATGATATTATCTTTTGTTAAAATCTAAATACTAATAAATAAAATGTTTTATAATATTTATTATTTATTATTTTCTGTTATAACTTATGAAGTAGATATTAAAATTATTTAGCTATTATTTTAATATTATATATATATATAATATAAATGCATCTGAATATAAATCATCCCATAATTATAAAACACAAATTTATGATTATTTGTTAAAAAAAAAAAAAAACATTAAATCAAACTTTGGTTAGATAGTACAATAAATATAATATTAATTAAGTACATAAAATGCAATTTATTAAAATAAACAAGACATACAAAACAAGCCTTTCCCCTCACTAAAAAAAATTCCAATTTCAAAAGCCAGTTGTATGCATTAAACACATAATAAACGCATAAAAACTATTATTTTAAAATTATAATTCATTTTCAGTTAAAATCAATTGTTAATAAAAGGACATAAATATGGACCATTATGTGTTATCTCCATCTTACTAAAGCATAAATTATTAATCATAATATACAATTAACAGTTGTTATTTTGTATAGTTAGTTCAAATAATACAGTAAATTGACCTATTATCGAATCTAAAAAGGTAAGAATATTATTGGTGATCTCTCATAGGTTTTTTATCAATATTTTATTTTTTAAGCGAATTATGAAAAATTTCAAATACTAATATATGAAATACTTATCATTCATTTAAAAAAATTTTCATTTTAAATTCAATTCATTTAATGAAAAAACACAAAATAATGTTCTTGCCTTTAACGTTGACAATACATTAATTTACTCTAATATTTTAACAATACAAAATTAGAACTGCAGATTGCAAATTAATGTACGTTAAATGTGCTTCTGTAAAATGGAAATAATACAAACGGATACAATATCCTCTCAAGTTTAGATTTTATTAAATAATATTTTGTTAGTTTATCTTTTTAATCAATTTCAAATATACAAGAATATCATAACATAAACATAGATATATTTATATTATATATAGATTATAGGTATACATGTACCTATGTAAATTAGTTGAATTCATAGCAATTTTAAAATACAGAAGACATATTATATTCAAAAAATGAAATTATTGAAACACAACGAAATCACAAGTAACACAAAATTCTAATTATTTTTACCTGAGTTGTTTATTCCATATGATAGTTGAGAGAAAGGCTTATTATGTATATCTGTGAGGATTCTGTACTATGATTTCTAGCTTAAGTTTTAATATTTTTTCATACATGTATATATAATATAAACTGTACATGGATGAATATTTAAGTATTAATTATTTATTTTACTATATTGAAATTTACATAACAATACATTCTTTTTTTGGTTGTTTATTTTCATACTTTTTAATAGCCTTTTCAACTGTAGGCGTATATTTTGGATAAGGTTCAGTAGTGACCATATTTAATTTATTTGGCTTACTATAATTTTTATTTTCAATTATTTTTTTAGATAAATTGGAGTCATCAGTAAAATTATTTAACAAAACATTATCATTGTCTTTAATCAATTCATCATGGATTTTTAAACTAGAACTAATATTATTATTTATTACACAACCCAATGAAGATTCAGAAGTTTCTATTTTATTTGAACAATCATTATCATTTAAAATTATGACATCATTTTCCAATTTTGATTGAGGATTTGCAATATTTTCCATTTTCTGAACACATTCATTTTTGGATCCATTTTGAAAATGACAGGAATTTAATGATGAAGAAGATGTATTTTTCATAATATTATTAAATGAGACATCACATTTTTTTATTTCAGATTTTTGAACATTAGTATTAGAAATTTCAAGATTATTTTTGAGACTACAACTATCTGTATATTCGAGATTATTATTAACATTTTTTTTGATTGATTTTGAGGATTCATCAATAGTAATAGATTCACTATCTTTATTTAAAGAGTTTACTATTGATTTGGGAGGGGTAAAAAATATCACCTCTGTATCAGATCCAGTATCTGTAGTGGCAGATGATATATTAGGGATACGTAAACAAACTTCTTGTTTTCTTATTTCTCGTGCCTTAATTTCTTCTTCACCTTCAGTTGCTGTGTCACTCTCATCATCTAAAATATATATAATGTATACAATTTTATAAAAAAGACAATAATTCATAATAAAGAATATTTAATTAATTTTATATTCAGAAAAAGTATGTTTAAAATATAAAACATTTAAAAGTATTACCACCACTATCAAATTCTTTGTAGCTGAAACGATCCTGTGACTCATCAGATTCATTTTGTGAACTTAGACCATCATCTTCAACATTTATGTTACATACATTGTCATTATTAATATTTATTGGCAGTAATTTTTTCTCTTGATTATCATCATTTAATTCTAGGTTTTGATTCTCGTCACTATCACTATCACTAAAACCAAATGTTGTATATGTTAAAACTTGGTTAAAACTTAAAAGTGAATGTACTAACCTAAATTCAGATAATTCATCGGAAGAAAGCATTTCATTAGCTGAAGCACCAAAATTACGATCAGTCCATTCATCTTCGTCCATTTCACTTAGGACCAAATCTTCTTCTAAATCTAAATTTTCAAACTCTACTCGTTCAGGAGTTTCACCTCGATCTAATGATTCCATTGATGCTTTTGTCTGATATAAAAAATTAATAATACAGATTAATTATAAATAATACAATTTATAATAATATGAATAACATACTTTATCAGGAGTTTTTGCTAAAACAATTGGTTTAATCCCTAAATCTGGTTCAGTCTTTTGTTCAAGTTTACGTCTAGATCGCATCTGCTGTGTCCCAGACATTCCAAAGTGTTGAGAACAGTAAAAACGGTTGTCGTATTTACCTTCACGGTCATACATGTAATTACCTAATCTCAGAGTTGTATGACAATATTCACAACGGAAACAACCACGGTGAAAAAATCTGCCTTCTGCACTTAACCGTTCCATTAAATAAACACGGTTTTTACAAAAATGACATGTTTCACTTCCACCTTGTGGAATTATTACAGTATTTTTAGTACCCTAGAATTGGTAAATGAAAATGCATTTTAATTTAAATTTATTTATATAAAATGTATTAAAAAATAGACTCAATATATTATCAGATATAAAATGTATTAAAAAAAAAAAAAGACCGGAAAATGTTAAGTAATAATTATTATTATTTTAATTTTCATTCAAAATTCTAGATGCAATTCATTTATTACAACAAAGAGGTATAAAAAGCAAATTTTAATAATATTTTAATATACTTGGGTAGTACCTATTTAGAATATTTTATTATAAAAATTTATAATAACAAATGTTGTATGATGTTTAGATTTTTGCAATAATATTTTTTGATTTTTAAAAATTTTCTTAAAATATTAAATATTAAATTAAAAAAGATTAACTCACAGATCTTTGAAGTAAAGGTTGTTCAGGCTGTTTATTTATGGTAGCTAAATGTGCAGCCATTGCTGAAACTTTATTAGCACCACGTAAACCTTGATCTAAAATATTTCCATCTTTAATTTTTCTATTTAGTTTATTTAAATTATCATCAATTTCAATGAATTTTTTGTCATTGTTGATATTATCTTGATATCCTTTTACATGAAGTTTTTTCTTTATTGCGCTAACCTAATACATTTAATTTATTATTTATAAAATCATATTCAATAATTATTGATTTAAATCTTTAAATAAAAAAAAAATCATTATATTATAAATAATAATACTTTATCGTCAAATTGAGGACGACTCCATTTAGGAACTTTTTCAGTTCCATTTTTAATGTGTTTAGCATTTACTTTACTTTCTTCGATCTTCCGTTCTATTTCTTTTACATTCCAATCACTTTTATCAATTTTTCCTACAAATAATAATAGGTATTAAACATATTATATGAATAGTAAAATGTAAGCTACATAATTATATGTAAAATAATTAATAAATTATAGAATTAATGTTATAATTATACCAATAGCCCTCATGAGGTCTTTAGGTTTTTTATCAGGTGCTGGGCCACCTTTAAGTTTTGCTTCAATTTCTTTGGCTCGTACTGAAATATCTTCCTCCATTTTATATCGTGGAGAAGAGCAATCATCTTGTACGCGACTGTCTCGTGGCTTAAAAATAAAATTAAAAATTAAAAAGAAAATACAACTATGAATATAGTACATTATTAAAATTATATGTTGGTATTACACAAACACACCATTTTCTACCACACATGTTATATTGTTATTTTCAAATATAACAATATAACAGTATTAAAATAAGTCACAAATACTTTAAAGTTGAATAAATAATTATTGACAATTTAATATTAAGCATATCACAATTCACAAGTATAAGATGATTTTAAAGTAATTTTTTTGTTTTTAGTTTTAATTCAATTTTTACATTTTATTTCTTGAATTGCTTAATATAGTTTAATAACAGTTTGACACACATAATTATTAATGCACAAAACATATCACTTATTAATTCATTTAAAGTATAATTAATTAACTTAATTGGTTTCAAATTGTATTACAAACATTTACAAATTAGTTCAAAATGATTTAATACAGTAGCAATTGTCTATAGAACTTAAAAAAAGGACAACAATTACTGTTGTAACCAATTCTTTATTAAATAAAATATTAACTATAGACTGAGTATAGAGGATGAATAAAACTAATAATTAATATTATAAAACGTATAAATACATATCATATACCTAACTAAAATAGAATATCTGCCAATTAGGCGTCCGAACTAGGCCTTCAGGCCTACTCCTAGACTACATATGCCATATGACAAAAAAAAAAAAAAAGTAAAAAAAAAAATATACCTAACTAAATTATTAGTAATTAATAATTATTATTAGAATAAACACAAAACACTTTAATAATTTAAAGTAACCATACAATTTTGTTGAAAAATATGGATAAGTTAATAAAAATATTCACACATCAACACAACAATCACAGTTTTTAACACATTCTCCTTACACTTGGAAATAATTTTTTCTCCAACTCTCTAGCTCGTTCTTTAAACTGTTCATGGTTATTTTCTAAAAACTCATCTTCTTCGGGTTCTCTTATATAAATTTGCTGCATCCGTAAATGTAGTCTTTTTTTTATTTGTGCCTTATTATTAGTAAAAATATTAATATTTTTTTGTATTAATACAATCAATACTTAAATACATTTTGTATAACATAGACATTTTTTAAAGATTTTATTATCAAATACGATAAACCGCACTTAACTTACCAATGATCCATTATTTATGTTGGTACGCCGCTTTCTATTGCGTCTTTGTATAGAAGAAGTACTTTTATCAATAGTAGAAATATTATTAACACCTGAACGTTTTCGTGACTGCGAAATAGGTTTTACTAATGTAGAAGGTTTTGAATACGGGGCAAGCATATTATTTCTAGCTACATGGTTTCTAAAACGACTTTCTGCTGGTGTAGGTCCATGATCACTGTCTTCCTAAAAATGTTTTTAAAATAATATTGAATTATTCTAATTAATTTATACAAAATAAATTGTAAATACCAATTTTGGATGATTTATATGTGGAATTTCTCGTCTGAACGTATCATACACTTGTGACAAATAAGATAACATGGTTAAAACATCAGGTATATCACACTGTTCCATTTCAATACCAGACATTATCTAAAAAATAAAAAACCTAGTATAATATTCAATATCAAAAATAATATAAAATAAACTTACAGGCGGAATTCCAAATTCATGTTCTAAAATATCAAAAGCTAATTGATTATTTTTTGCCACATCAGAGGATGAAAGAGTAAAGAAATCCACCAAGTCTGGACGGTACCTATGTATAATTGCACATAATGCTAAGCCATTTTTAAATGATTTCGCAAAATCTTCAACAGATATTGAATCGTAGGGTTCAACTTGAGTTTTTAACCAATGATGTAATGTTTCTTGATTTACTTGACTTTCTAAAAAAAATAAACTATATAAATTAATAACTAGGTACTCATATATTTTTAAAAACTATTGTTTATTATTGAAATGTTATTAAAAATAACAAAAAACACACTGTTAGAGAACACAGTACTACACATGAATAAGTTTTGTGTATTTTATATTATTCACCCTTTATTGCAGGATCAAGTGCAGCCAAACGGACTGTTTTCAAATATTAAATAAAAATATTTTTAATAAGAAAAATAATAGTAAACATAAAACAAAAAACAACTTATTAAGATAGTTTACCTTTTCGTCGACGTTTTTTTGGAACATCTTGAACTGGAGTAATTGTTTGACGAGGAGCTTTGAGAAGTTTTTCCACAACAGTCTTGTCATCACAATCAAACAAATGTACAACTTGCATAGGTAAAACAGCACGTGTATTAAGATTTGGATATCTTGTATGAGGATCAACAGTATAGCCAGCTATATTTTTTTGTAAATTTTCAGGTGTTGTTTGACCAAGAATATGATAGATTGACTCTCGTTCAGCTAATACTTCTAATGGATTCGAATCTGGAGAACCCCAATGCCGAATAGCCCAACAGGTATCCATTGAACTCAAAAAACCACGAGCACAACCAGAACCAGTTGGCCAAAATGGCTGAAAATATAAATAATAATAATAATAATAATAATGCAGTTAATATTTTTTGATAAAAATATATATATACCTCTAATAAGCTATCTCCAACTAATGTAGTCAAAAGCTTATGGCCATTTCTTTGGATCACATGGCTAGCATTTTCAGCAGCATACATTGAAGTAAAATCAAACATAGCTACATCTGGTTGACCATAATGATTAACAGCGAATTCAAGTTGAGGCAATGAGTAATTAGTTGAAAAATTTGCAGCTTCTTTAGCATATTCTGTTAATGCTTCCTTATTAATATTTTCTAGAGCTAACAATTTAGCAACATCAGCATAATCCTATAAGTAAAATGCACATAGTTGAGGAGAACATTAAAATATTACTATTTATTTATTACTAGAGGTCAACATTTTATGATTTTTTTTTATTATGTTATTAATTCATTTTTTTTTCTTTATAATTTATTATTTTCTCTTGTATTAAGTATGTTTCTTAGGATAAACAAAGTACACATTCAATTGAAAAGTAAATTAGTTTGCTGCAGACAATTTTTGAATATATCACATTTTATTCATATAGAAAAAATATAAGATACAACATATCACAATATCAATTAATAAAAAATACTTAATTCCAATTTAATACTTGTCAAGTATTACTCGATACTTTATCAATAATGACAACACGAGTTTACAATCTTTAATAATTACACTAATATTAATTTTAAAAAATTTCAAATTTCAATAAAAAATAAAATATTAATTCATAATAATATACTGTTTTACATAGATACTGGAAATTATTACGAAATTGCATTGTTGTTGACTGCCCAAGATAATTATAAGTAATAAGATTTGATAAAAAATTCCAATGGGTTCAAGCATGCACTATTATTATAGATGGCTATTACTTAATATATATAATGTATTAAAAAAATAATAGCATAAAAATTTAAGAAAATAATATTTGACCTCTAGTTATGAAGTATTTTCAATCATATAAAGATTTTTTCATACATTTAATATAACACCTTTATCGATCAAACTATGTTTTTTGGCAGTCATAACAAAATAATGAGTTTCATCTTTATAATAAACAATATTTTCTAAATCAATTCCTGTTTCCCGATAAAGATCTTTAAAAAACTTTTGATTAAATATGAAAGCCACTCCAGATATTTCTTCTACCCTTGCTTCAGCTTCAGTATGTTTGTTTATAAAGTTAGCAGTAATAGCAATTGCTAACCTACCACGAAATTCTTTTCTTTTAAAACCTAAATAATTAAATATAAAATTTAGTAATAACACATAAATATAACAAAAGAAATTTTGTTCATAAACTACAGTTTATTTTATTAAATACATACCCTCCAATGTATTCCGTTTACCATCAGCACCAATAAGAACATCAAATTCATATTGAGAAACCGGATGATCTGATGGACTAAAGATAGCTCTCCATCCAATTTCTATTGTTTAGTAATTAAAAACAATATAAATATAAAACATTTTTCAAAAAAAATTATAAGGTGATAAATGGTTAAAAATATAAAATAATAAATTATGGAGTATGAGTTTAATAGAGTAAGAACTGAGATCTATGTGACTTATGGTTACAAAAAACATTATTTAAATGAAATCCAACACTGGTTTGAATAATGATATTGTTACAAACATACATATTATATAACATGGTATATTATGCATGTATATTGTGTATAACATAAAATTGAAATTAGAATATTTTATTAATTAAATTAGAACATACTTTCATCATTATTGGGTGGTGGAGAAAGGGAATCAAAACTAACACCTTCGTGAATTTCAACACCTAGGATTAATGAAACTTTAAGCAAAATGCATTGAAGCTGTCTGATACCTGTAAAAATAATTGTGATTAATAGAAAACAAATTTAATAATAAGAACCAATATTAATATGTAATCTTACTTATATGATCAATAGCACCAGCACAAAATTTACCAAAAAACTTTTTTGCACCAAGTAATTTTAAGTCTTGAATAACAAAGGGCCAAAGATGAAGTACATTATTTCTTGAAAGACGATCTCTCTTTTCTACTACAACTACTTTAGCACCTAAGAGTTGAGCTTCAATAGCAGCACGTAATCCACAAGGCCCAGAACCAATAATTAAAACCTAAATAATTTATTACTTAGGCACTTAGTTTAAAAAATAATAAATAATAATATAATTTAAATTTACCCTAGTATTCATACAAGTTTTTCCACGATTATAACACTTGTGACTTGCTTTTTTATCAAATTTATTCCATAAAGCTTTTGCTTTCCATGAACATAGCATAGCCTAGAAAATATTGATATACAATGAATAATAATAATAATAAAAATAATAATCTTATATTTAAATAACAATAATTATAATATACCTTCCTACACATTTAAGTAAATATAAATAAATTAAATTCTTAAATTGCACAAATTAAAACTTACCTTAAGTTTTGGATAAAATTGAGGAAAGTTAGTGGGCTTGATGCATAATATTTCACATAGATGTCGAAAATGACCAAGAATAGTCTTCATCGTAGAAGCCGTGCAAAAACGATCAAAAACTTCAGATGCTAATGCAGCATCAGCCGATGGAAGAGTTTTACGATAATGTGACGCCATTATTAAGTTCTAAATAAAACAGGACAAATAAATAGCAACTCAATCAACTAATCTGTTTTTATAAAGAAAAAAATTAGAATTTTAAGCCTATTATTAGATTTATTATTAATAATTATTAGTTCACAGAAAAAAATACCAATTTAAAGTAGGGCCCAAAATTAGGGTATTTTACTACTGCACAAATATAATTTCATACTCCAAAATATTTTTGAATAATAAACAGAGACTTAGTAGTACATATGCCACATATAACTTCGTAGCATAATTGTTTTTGGTATTTATTAATAATTAGTTATAAAAAATACAATCTAAGACAATCTTCTATAAAAGTCCTTGATAGTTGATACATATATTTTATAATTTATAACTAAACATTTTAAAATTAAAAACAAAATAACTTCAGTTTTAAATTTCCTACTGCACACAATTTTAGGCCTTGATTTCAAGACATACCGAAGGAAATTGATGTTTATAAATAAAATTATTTTATTAAATATTAACAAAAACAATATTGACAGAAAAGAGTCAGCAACAGCGGCATATTAAGAATCAAATTATAAACAAATATTAAAAATTATTTATAAATCGTAAAAACCAAAAAATCGGAAAAGTTGCAAAGCATTATGTATTATTACTTGACAATTTTAAATTTTGGTAAAAGTATAGTTTTCAAAACTTAATACTCTTACTAATTTTAATAAAACAAAACAAATGACAATTTTATTTAAAAAATTAAATATTGCATTGGCAAATTTGACCTTCAAGAATTAAATAACAGACTACAAAGAATTTACATTTTGAGCCCACGGATTTTAATAACGTAGAAACATGTTAAAAATAAAAATGAATTGCAATTCCAGTTTATAAAAAACCTATTCCTACCAATTCATCTTCAAACCAAAACGAACTCTCTGAATCACCAAATATGTAAATCACTACCAATAAAAATGTATAGGTACATATTAACAAGATTTCAAAATACATCGATTTACTGAATCTTTGGATTCCTAGTTTAAATAAAATTGTCACAAGTTTACGAATAATATCGACTTGAGATTTTTTTCCAATATTTTAATATTCAAAATATATATTTGTAATACTAATTACTATTATTGTTTCCTATCATACATCGGTATTATATAATATAAAAAGGTAGTAAATAAGTCAAAATTATTATATTTCCTAAAATATTTAATGTAAAATTATTTAAACCATGAAAAAAATATATGCTATTATACAAGTAATATAGTAAGACTATACTATAATACATATTATTTAAATTGAGAGAAAATAAAATGTACGCATGTTAAACTTAATTTTAGTAAATTAAAAATAACATAATATACCTACAACTTAGGGCCAAAGGGCCACATACAGTTTTTACTACATAAAAACTCTCTGGTTCCATAATTTTTACATCCTCTATACTTCACCTCTAGTGATCCACAATTTCTATAAGTTGCCTAATTTATTTTTATGTAATACGTAAATTAAATGTTTAAATTATCGCGATAATTAAATCAATCATTTACATGTACGTAATCCAAAAACAGAACTAGAAGTATACGAAGGCGTACTATAAATCCCACACACATTCAAGATTCAAGTAAAAAGTTCAGTCGACTATTTATTATTTTCTTTATTATCAACAACATATTTATATATCTTCATAAAACACACAACACACGTCAAATAAAACTGAATGAGTAGGTACAGCTAAAATAATGACGCCAAGAACCAAATTAGAATATTACAAGACATGAATAACGACCTAAATTTCATTAATACAATATACGACTAAACCAAATAATCTATATAAACTATTATATGTATAGATATACCTACCATTTTTTAAATTACCCTCTACGACGATTACCCTTTTAACTCAATTATGTTCACAAAAGCAAAACACCAATTATCATTAGAATATAAAAAAAATAAAAATATTCTCAAATTTCCAGCATTTTGAGAGTAATGTGACGAAAATAGTATCCGGAAAAATGTCATCTGGCCTTGTGCCATACGCATAGCAATCAATGGATGCCAAACTATCTAGGACATCACTGATTGTGTTAATTTAATAAGACTACAAGAGAAGTTCGAGTCCTTATATTCTCTCCAATTATTTTGTACTAAGAAATTGTTTAAAGAAGTTTGGAATTGAAACGTTTATTAACAGTTACTATAGGTGTCAACTATATAATATGTTAAATGAGTTACTTTAATGTACATGTTAGATTTGAATAATTAATCATTGCAACGAAAAACTATTCTATGAGAAAACGGTCTGTCAGCCTATGATATTACCAAGTATATTATATCATGATAATATATTTTTTGACAATACTATTAAAGTAATTTACTTTATTATTATAACAGTAAAACAGTATTCATATATTGTATTATTAATTATTAACTTTTGAGTCAATAATGCCTTACAGTAGAACAAGAATGAATAGATTCATCACTCATATAGTATATACTGATATAAATTGGCAAAAAAATAAAAATTAATTTGATAAAAAATCGTTATTTTACGGGAGAATAATATCCAATTTCGTCAATAATTAAACTTAAATGTAGGTACTTAAAAATATTTGTAAAATTATAATCATTATTTTTTTAATCCCGGTAATTAAAACTTATGAGGAACCTTATATAAAAACTTTTCACCGTTAAAATTTTTTTTTATCTGCAGAATCAAAAATTATTCAGTGTACAAGTACCTAAAGGTTTATTTAGTAGCATAACACTAAAATGTATAGGTTTTTTTAATTATCTAGCATATATTTTATAATATTGAAATGTAAAGGTAGTGTATAAGCAGTATAAGCATTTAAATTTAAATATATATATACACAGTATAATATTGCAATAACATGTTGTTATTAACTAATATGTCAATATGATGTCGGTCGTGCCGTAGAATAAAGTGAATAGGTTCGTGATAAATTTTTAATTATAATAGCTTAAAATAATAAGTTTAAATATTTTGAATATTGAATATAGATAATGTATTTATAAAACTTGTATTTTTATAATGCAAGATCTAAATTTTAGTGAGTGGGTACAACCCCTAAACCCACCCTCTTGTGTACGCACCTGAAAATTAGTATGTAATAACTTATTATACTAATACTAATATTACATAATATCATGACAACATCCCAACTTAAATTCATACAAATGTCAGTACGTCAACAAACTAAAATCATTAAGAGGATGCCTCACCAGCATATGCTGTCACCATTTTACATAGGTACACACTACACACAACAAAGCAAATTTTTATTTAGCAAAATCGATTTTATGTTGTAAGCTTTAACATTGAAGTAAATTTACCTATTGCCAAACTTAAAGGTAAGAATATTATCTAGGCCAGTGATTTTCAACCGGTGTGCCGCGAAATTTTCTAGATGTGCCGCGAAAAATGTTATTAAATTAGGAAAATAGTGTTTTCGCCAAAGTTGCCGGAGTTGTTGTGGTTGTGAAGTACGTGAGTGTGGCGTGAAAATTTGTGATGTATAATAGTGTGCCGTGAACCAAAAAAGGTTGAAAACCACTGATCTAGGCCATATCATAGGTTTTTATTGATATTATCATTTTAAAGTGAATTATAGCATAGTAAAATACTACAACTTAAAATTATAATATTAATAAAAACCTAAGTGATGACCTAGGTAATATTCTTTCTTACCTTTCAAGTTTGATAATAAGTAAATTTACTCCAATATTAAAGCTAAAACACAAAATCGATTCTACTGAATACAATTTTGCCATATTATTGTGTGTATGTAAATCGGAGACACAGCACATGCGGAACAATTTTTTTTTTTGATGAAACATCATCGTATTAGTAACACGCCGATTGAAAATATAGACTGTTTATATAAATTAAAATAAATAATGTATAGAAATTTCCTTGTATTCGAATATAATTTGCCAATTATATCATTTTTTCACCAATATCATAAAAAAATTGTTGAGATAGGTATTTTAGATATAAAAACAATTGTTTGAATATTTTAAAAAATAATGACCTGAAGTAAAAGAAACATTAATTGTTCATGCCTAAGCCCTAAATTATTATTGTTTTAAAAATAACTTGAAAATTCCAAACGTCAACTTAATTCAATCTCTTACTTGTTGATAAGGCTATACTCAACTTTTGATGCCCTTCTTTCATACGACAAACTAAACTCAACAAAAACATAGTAGTAGGAAAGCATTTTTAAAATGGTTCCCTGAGGACCGGAAACTCCGAAACGAAACGAATTATAATTAGTCAGTCTATATAAATATAAGTAAATTACCCAAATAATTACATACTCCGATACTCGATTGGTAGTCGATATTCAATAAAATGAGATTTATTAATTTATCAGAATGTTAATAGATTTATAATAAATTTAATTCATACATTGAACAATATAAGTTAAATTAAAAAGTTAGGTATATTAGATCAATAAACGCAGCAAAAAACATAATATTATACATTTATACCGAGTAATCCATTTGATGTTAAATACTTATTATTTAAAAACCTATTAACATTTTTTCACAATTTGAAGTTGTTAAAATCAATACATTTTTTTAATGGCCAAAAATATTTGAATTCTTTATTCAAAGAAGAATACTTTTTGAAGTACTTAAATACATAAAAATAAAATTGTGGACAACTAGCTTATGAAATGTAACTTAAGTGTTTCATTTTAATTGAGCAGAGTGGTACCTACAGGATTATCTTGCAAAATGATGGCCTACTACTTGATACTTCACTCATCTAAACTTGAAATACTTACTAGTATAACTTAATAAGTTAACCTAATCTAACCTGAGCCCTGAGGCCCGTGTTTGAATGCAAGACGCATTGTTTTATGGGAAGTCCCGAAAATGCTTTTCAAAATTTCAAATGCAAAATCCGTTTCATACATCAGTGAATAGAAATTAATTTATTTTGTATTTTTTTTTTAAATTTTTGAGTAATTTTATTAGTTTTTAATGCAAATTTATACATTAAAATTTAAATTAATTTATAGATAATATGTAATTCGTAATTCAAAATGCTAACTTGAGAAATGTTGTTCCGACCATTTATCATTTGATAATCGTTCTATTTATGTTATAGTATGTCGATAACGTTTTTATTTACAGTGCAATTATATAGTAGCTATACTGCTTCCGGTACCAAATAATAGTAAAATTTAAACACATTACAAATTGTAGTATATTTGAAATGAGTAATTCAAACCTAAAAGTGATATTTTTCCCTGGTCGATACTCCAAATCATCGCCGATCCATCCATTAAAATTTTTCAGATTTTCGTAACAAAATAAAAATTTTAAATAGGTACATAAAATAAAAAATTGGGTCATTTTTAAGGACATTGTTGCAGCTAAAATACATTTGTTTTGCTATTTATTACTTTTTAGGGCATTAAAATCTAGACCCTAATTATGACTATCAAACTACTTACTTATCAAAAATTCGATTTGTATAGATCAAAAAATACTCTGAATAATATTAAAACTTCATAATATGAAACTAAAATTGTACATTGTTATTAGAAATAGTAAAAAACTTAAAAATGTTAATGATAAAAAATATAATTATTTCTAAAAATGTTTAAAACCGACTTTTTGTAAATTAAGTAAAATAAATATTTTTAAAGTTTTTTCAGAAATAGTGAAATAATAAGTGTCATATTTTGTTCAACGGATCATCTCGTAGGTAGTTATATTCGTAATAAATTTATTGTTTTATGTGGCAGTTTTACATTTTAAGTAAAATATTAATTAAAATCGTTTAAATGAGTTGAAATTTGAAATAAGTATATAACAAATTGAAGAAAAAACATCACCATAGTTAATCAGACCATATAATTCATTTTTTTACTAGGCACATAATAAGTACGAATTCTAACTATAAACAAACGTATATTATAGGTACCGTAATTTTCCGTAATTAGTTCCATTACATTTTTTTTTTTACTATTAATATTAATATAATAAGATTTTTTTCAGATAACTGTTCAGCTTGAGGAACATCTTGAAACATACAACAAGAAATTGAGATTGAGTTTTAATTTGTTATTTGGATGTAGATACTATATAAATACAAAACCAGAATAAAGAGAGATCAGCTACAGTAATGATAATTACTCGCTTTCTATTAATCCAGAAAATATAGATAATATAGCATGTGAATATGAGTTTTAAGTTAATTAATCTTATTGAACAAACTGCAGAGCAAATATTTATAAAATATGACCTTGAAAACACATCAATACAATTTCATTATTGAAATAGACTTATCGAATCAATATTTTTCTTTGACAGGTGTTCATCATAATGCCTTATTTATTATGGGCGGGTCAGAATAGCTTCTTTATTTAAATTGGTCTACGGTCGTCTTGCGAGTTGAATAAACATCCAGTTTTAAATTATTACATCCCGTCTAAAATACATAAATATTGACTTTTGTATTATTTCTTAACTGATATTCAATAATTTAAAAATAAGTTGTTATTCAAATTTATAAAAAAATATAAATAATATTAGACATTTTTAATAACGTCACTTTAAAATTAATAATAATTCACCCTTAAAGATTTAAAAAAGCTTTATAAATATATTTAACATGATTTTAAGATACCTTTTACCAGGGATAAAAAAGTTATATGATAACTAAACTTTTTTTTTAGTATTTTAACCATAAAAAGTAGAACGTTTTGTGTCTCGTGTCTTCTGCTATAAATACTGCAATAGTAATAGAGCATACTGCTAGTCATTCCATGAAACAATGAAAAAATCGTTTATACTACCTTTATTCAGATAAAAATAGCGAGTTTTCGTCCTAATTTATTTTGTTCTACTTAAAACATAATACAATATAAAAAAATCTAAAACAAACATTTCAAGGACAAAAAGGTATATCAATAATACAATTATAAGAATCAATTATTAATATACACATGTAAATATTATTATTTAACACTCATCAGTTACTATTTTATTAAATTATCTATTCAATTAATAATGGTCATAATTGTATTATTTAGTTTTATTATAGAATTTTAAGAAAATAATAATTATACCTACTGCATAATTAATTTGACATGTGCACTTCTATTATGGTATCTCAAGGTCTATAAGAAAAAACACGCAAAACCAATATTTTTCTTTGTCCATATCTTAGTCAGAATAGTTCTTAGGATTTATCAGGATTGTAACAATGAAGTGCAAATAGTTGGCACAGAATCAAATACGTCCAAATGTTCAAATCGTGTATTTTAGTCTTTATGATATCAAAAATAACTGCTATTGACTATTAAACAAACAATTAAAATCTACATTTGACGATTTCCTGTTATACACCACCTATAACCGATACACGCTGGATAATACGAGTATAATAATAAATAAAACTAATTCTATTGTGATTCGAAAATCGAAATTGATCAGACTGGAACATTACAGGAAGGTCTAGGGCAGTATATTATAATATGGAGCAATTAATTCTAAATGAATGGCGTAGTGATGTTGATGACCCCCATATGGTTGATGATGTCATACAAACCCTCCTACATAGTAAAACGTTATTAAAGGACAAAAGGTTACCAACCTATAAAATTAAAATAACACAAAAAATAAATATATTTTGTTAATGTACATAGAAATATCAATAAATAAATATATTTTTATTAAAATAAAAAAAGCATAAATCATTTAATAACTGGATTACAATTATGTATATAAAATGTAATTTAATGTACCTATCTTATTGTACCTAGTGACCTAATCATATTATGAAACGTTTAAAAATAAACAAAAGTATTAATGTCAAATTAATATAGATGTATCAAGGAAATAAAGAAAATGCATATTAATGCTTTTGTACAATAGGATATCACTGGTATAAGGCAAGACAAAAAAAAAACTAATGAAGTGTTATTATAAATTGCAGAGTAAATACATATCTTATAAATTTATAAGTTATAACAGTAGATATATTTTTATGATTAGTATTTACAATAATCTAATAAACTTGAATTATATTATTAATTGACTTTTAATACCCAATTAACATTAGTAGGTAATTAGTAATTACTGATTAGGATCTAGATATTACACTATTGATTATATACACGTACCTAATCTCAAAGAAAAAACTAAAAAAATAAAATTCTAATTAAATTATTAACCTACCCTAATCTACTGATTTATTTTTAGTTAGGTAAGAAATTTGATCATTTTGGTTGTTTGATATTGTTGTACTTATTGGTCAGTACCATCTTCTTACATTATATTTCAAATAATTAGTTTATAAAAGTATATTTCTATAATTGTAATGTTACTTTTGATATTTCTGATTTTTAATTTATTAACAAACATTATTTTTAATAGTTTGAAAAATAATGAGTATTTATCATATCCATATTATGATTAAAAGATTGGAGGTCGTATCTGTTGGGAGAGGGAGTGAGAGGGTAATTTCTAAAATATTATCAAGTAACTTCTGTCATTTATGAAATTAATTACTATTAAGTTGTGGATTAAATATAATATTGCAATTATATACAAGGATCAAAGTTCATATAGGTAATTTGTTGTTTATGTGAGTGAGTAAATATTTATAATAAAAACAGAAATATGTATATTCATACCAAACAAATGTAGTTTCAAATGTACCTATTTGTTCTTTATAAGTTTAAATTAAAATTATTGCCATCAACACAAACTATTAGCAAATAGATATTTTCTAAACTTAAATGTGACTAATAAAAACAAACTTGGTTTATCATTTACACCAATGTCACCTAAAACCAGTCCTATACACTACTTTAATACCAACATATTCTCTACATAATATTTTAGAAACATTTGAAAAAATATACTTGTACATATTATGAAAAAAATACCTGATGAAAATTAATTATGTGTTGCATTTCAAATTTTTTTTTCTTTTAAGTTCATATACCTATTTTCCATTTTTAATCATATTAACATGAAAATACTAAAAAAAAAAACGGTTCAACAATTCAATTGATTTATACAGTAAAACAATATCCCAACATCTTATGAAAAATTATCAAAAGAATCTATACTTAAATGCTTCACCTATTAAGACGTATCTATATTATTTGAACTCAAATATATATATTACAAATTATTCAAATACCTACATATTTTCAGGCATATTTTAAATACTTTTCAAATCAAGTATCTGTATCTGAACTTGCATACTTTTAATAAAGTACCTATTTTTTACAAGTCTGTCAAAAACCATTTATGATAGTTATTAGTTTCTGTAATAAAATACATCGCCATTGACATTCATGAGCTGATTGAAATAATAGTAAATGAATCATATAAATTTAAGAAAAATACATTTAATATAATTAATATATTTTATTTTTTATTTTTTATGATGTAAATATTTTAGAATATGCGTATTATAGTTATAATAAGTAGGTACTATTAAATTATTATTTTTAAACTTCTATAAAAGTTCAATGATGTCAAAATTAGAATTGCATGTCTACCATTTAAAATCTATCATCAGTATATCTATATTTTAAAATAATTTTTAGTAGTTTCAAAATGTTAACACATAATGGAACTGTTAAAATTTTCTTCAATAATTTAAAAATGTGTGCTTTTATTACCTTTAAATAAAATAAGAAATACATTATATATGCAGTTACTTATATAAACAAGCAGCTACCTGTTATTATAAGATAGGTAAATCTCAAATACATATTACTTAATAAGCCTAGCAACAGTTAACAGAATGGTTAATGAATACAAAGATTCATTATTAGTTTCAAGTTTAAACAGACAAACTACATTGGCCAACTGTCTCTTTTATCAACGATAATTTATCAGCAGTTCATATTTAAAATTGTAAAATAACTATGAACTAGGACAATTTTAATCCATGATACTAACCGAGATACTAACCTGTTAATATTTGCGATTATTCAGCAAGATATTTAGAAATATTCAGAATTTATAAACACATTCTGGATAAAATTTGGCAAATGAAAAAAATGCATTTGCTTTACACATCAAAATTAAAAATTCGACGACAAGAAAACTGATATTTAAATTTAAACATTGAATTACAATAAATATTATTAAAAAAAATAAATTTTGATAAAGCAAAAATAGTAGTATAATTAACAAGCACTATAAAAGCAGGAACATATAAATTGTTCTATTAAGACTATAATATAAAATACATTTTGATCGCAAAATATAGCATTAAAAAATCAGTAATTAATACATAATTAAATTATAGCCCGAGCACAACGATAACTATGTACTACCTATGTTATGATAAAAAAATACTGTAGTAAAAAGAGAAAACAACACGCTGGGGCGGCACGAGGAGGACTGCAGTGCAGCTGCTGCAGCTATAATGACTGAAATGCAGTCGAACAAGTTTGTCGTACTCCCCATTATTTATTGTTATCACAATCACGGGCCACACTGTATATAAATCTAGCTCAATAATATTATTGTATACAGTGATATAAGATAATAACAATTATTATTGTTTATTGTTATTGTGAATTTCGAATGCAATAACAAATTGAACAGTGTAAACTGCGTATTTTAATGAACTGAATATAGATACTAATAAGTAAGTAATGACAATTATTGAGTATTCACAATTGAGTCAATTAACACCAAGTACCTCTGTAATTATAATTGATTGTAAAATATGGATACTACCTATTAATTAATAATTATATCAACTACAGGATTCGAGTGTAAACTGTCCGTAATGACTCAATAAAATATTAAAATATTAGTATAAATTGTACTGAATAATACATTATTTACATTATTATATAATAACAATAATAATTTTCTTTGTGTAAATCTATAATGCAGTGTATTATGTATTAAACAGAGTTATATAATAATATATGTACTGTTTTAAATACATAGCTATTCTCTATGGCCATTTAATTTCATGATAAAGAAAAAATTATTAATTTGATATTTTTTTGTTTAATTTTTTAAGTGTTTTACCTTATTATTTAAAATAAGTAAGTTCATAACCATCATACAAGAAGTATTAAGTTATTTGAAAATATTGTTAAAAAAATTAGCTAGGTATATTACCGCATTATTAAAATTGTATTAGGTACCTAGTAGATCAGTGGCAGATATGACACCCCCCTTAAAAATAAGTATTTATTCAAATTATGATACGATGACTAAAAAAAAAAAGGTCAATTCATGCATATAATTATGATTTATGAATTTATGATACCCCCTAAATCCTGGTTACACCACTGTAGTAGATATACTGACATTCAATGTTTACAACAAAAATTTTTGTCGGGACAAAGACAATTCGTGATATTTAAGGATCTATATTTACAATAATTTAAATCGCTATCCAAAAAATATCATAGTACTTACTACTTACAACAACAATAAATTAATAAGTATATAATATATAATATAAATTAGGTAACTATTTTTATTAGTGAAATCATATGTTTATGGAATATTAATGGAACGATAATATTAATTGATCTTCGATCTGAAGATTCAAAAGCACACAAATTAATGAATTAGACAATCGAAAATGGGTATTATTTGATTTCTCTAAGTGTTGTATCAATAAAAATGAATATCCATTTAAATTTACAATTTATTTTTATTTTTAAAATCAAATATAATTTTAAATAATAATGAAATACAAAGCAATATGTCAAATACTCAAAAATATTGTCCTCTATAATTTGTATAATAAGTATTTTTTCTCTAATAGATTATTAAAAATTATAAAAAATATGTACGTGTATATAATTTATCTACTTTACCCGTGGGTCTGAGACAGTGGCGGATTTAAGGAGGGGGCCAGAAGGCAAAGGGGCCTGAACCCTCCATGGCCATATAATAATACATTTTAAAATACCATTATATTAATAGAGTTTATATGAAAAAATATCGCCCTCCCTCTCAAACAATATCCTAGATCCGCCACTGGTTTGAGAGAAAAAAAATATTGTGCTGACAGTCTCTCAAACTAGTATAATTACCTATAG
>VUJU01002705.1:245-33880 GCA_009835225.1 Aphis craccivora
TGTATATAGATAACACTGACATAAATATTTGGTGAAAATTTCAAGAATTTACAGTGATTAGTTTTTGAATTAAAACCATATAAAAAAATCGATTTGGTTGAAAACTTGTTTTGCGTAAAAATTCCCGTTTTTCCGTCATTTTTTTTTGGTTTTTCCCGGCGCTTTTGAAAACTATTTTTAAATTTTTTACTTTTGACCCCCCAAAGTACAAACTACATTCACTTTTCTATCCGAAACAGGGTCCACTTTTTAAAATCGGAGCACTTTTACTGCTCCATAACGTGGTGACAGACACAAAAATAAAAAAAAAAAAAAAAAACACACATCATTGTAAAATCAATACATTCTTTACTCCGTTCAGAATCTAAAATTGGATCTGTCCAGGAACAATAAGAACATATTATTATAGGCAGAGATGTTTAGGTACTAACTTTTTTTTATTATGATTATTGAATATTTTGAAATTAGTTGTAGGTTAGGTACTAAAATAAACATAATTTATAAATCAACACGCTTTATGTTTATTTTATATTTAATTATTTCTATAATCATTTATACTTCTTCTTAAATTTTTCGGTTAACTATTCATTTAATTAAGAAAAACATTTTACGAATTTTTGAATACAGATGACGTTTGATTTCAAATAATATATATTTATTTATCTGATTAAATATATTTGATACTTAATTTAATAAAAATGTATGTAAGCAATAGGCATTTAATATTAACTTTAAAGTTGTGTATCAGTTCATCAGTTACCATATTATTTTTAATATTTTATCTCATTTTTACAACAAACATAACACATAATAATATGTCGTTATATTATAAAAAAATAAAGGTACATTTGTATATATGTATGTGTCCTATACACGTAATGATAAGTTATACGTTATAACAAATAACAACTTTAATAACTATAATTGATGAAGTATAAAATGTACTGACTACTGAGTAAAACGGCATTCAAATTAAAAAACAAAAGTCTGTAGGTGTTCGCTATAACTTTATAAGCAGTCAAGTAGGTACTGCTTATGAATACATTTAGCAATAAACTTGAACAGTACCCAATGAGCTAAAACGAGTTCATTATAATAATTGTGATTCATGACAACCAAGTAAAACAATATTGATCGTCACTTGATTGTCCGGTTGTTCTGTCCTTAAGCTTATAATTTTTTTGTTTTCCTGTTTTAAATTTCACATATTTCATAAATTGTTATTTTACACAAAGATAAGTACAAAACGCCTATAATACAAAATAATTAATTTTTAATTTTTACAATTTTATTTATTACTTATTAAAAAAGTATAAAAATAAAGGTGAATGATAATATTTTTGATTCTGTAGTCCACATTTAAAAACCAAACGATTATATAAATAACTGATTTCAACAATTACACCTAATTCTTAAATAAAAATATTTAATGAACAACGCATATAATTGTAATACAAAATACAAATAATTTCTAAAACATATCTGGGTTTACCGCATTCAAATACGGAGGTGTGCTAAGCTTTATCAAATAAAAACCATTAATGCCTTTCATCATTACCCTTCAAAAATAACATCTACCATGGTAAAGAATCAAAAATTGAAACAGTTTCTATAACAGCTAAATTCTACTACAAAAATGTTTGCAATAGACTAACACCATCTAAATCTAAATCTTTTAATATTTGTAATTTAGCTAGTAAATCTATTCTTGAAAATCCCCTCACCCATTATCAAAAAAAGGTTTGAGGGATCCCACATTGATTCATTTCACTTAGTATTCTATTAAAGTAAAAAGTTATCAAGTTCACTTATTGTACAACTTATGATTGCAGATTGTAAATAATCATTTATTTATACATTTTCATAAAAAAAAAAAAACAATTTTCATGCAGAAGTTACTATAATTATTGATAATTAAATACTATTAACTATTGTGTTAAAAAAAAAAATTTAATATTCAAAAACACGACATAATTTTTAGCCTAAGGCTTATGTACTTATCCTACCTATATACATAAATTTATATAAATTAACCTTATTTAAAGTGTTATTATCATACAATAATGAATAATTGTTGTCAATATAATGTATAATAATGATGAAATAGCATAATATTGTACATTATATAATATCCCTTGTTGGAAAAAACATTGAATCGCAAACATGTCTTTTGAAAAGAAAAAAATTAAAAACAGAATTTTTTAGTGTTATACTTATATATTATTTAATTATAATAACGAATGATAGCAACCGATAATGAGTGAGACAGAATAAGACTTTCCGATAGATCTCTAGTCAAATATCAATAACATAAATAACAGTTGCTATTGATTTTGTAATTATTTTTTGTTTTAAAACTAATTTGATTATACATTTAGTTGACTTAATGTTTATTTTATTTTTTTTTAATATTTTAATTTTTATCAGTAATTATAATACTATTAGTATTTATAATTTGTTTATACATAAATAATTAGTATGATGTGATTTTTGAAAAAAAAAAAAGGTAGGTAATGTACTTTTTTGTATGGATTTTTTGTATTTATTTTTTTAGTCCCGGCGTCGATGGCCATAATTCTCGCATAATATATAATATACCTACATTAACTTTTTTTTAATAGTATATTCATGGTTTACAAGTCTTGTTTTGAGTTGTTAAATAATATGTTCAGCTGTTATGTGTTGTCCGTGAGAATCACAGGAAAATCCACGAAAAATAAACAAATTAAAAATCAAATTGTTATACTTGACTATTATTATGTTATATTTTATTAGTAAGTAGTTCTAATTTTTCAATTACAAATTTAGATTTAATCATTTAACTGGTTAGAATTAGGTGTCCTGATTAGCATAGAGTTCAGGTCAGACCTAAAGCACTGACTATTATTTGTTTCACTGACACATAAATCGATAGAAATTTTAATGACATTAAAAATACATTTTTTTCTAAGAATATTTCAAATCACAATTTTAAACTGAAAATTTGTACGGTTTCGAATACATCGACACAATAATTTATATTTTCATACTGAAACAGAAACACAACAAAAGATTAATAGTTAATACATTATATATACAAATATACAATTAAGTAAAACAATATTCACTATTTTTACTTTTCACTTATATTTATTTAGTATACTGTATAAAGAATTTTAAACCATATATAATGTGCCAATAAAATAATTTCGGAAAAATGATGTGTTAATTAATCGGTCCACCACGACTCATATTTAATCATAAAATTAATAAACACTAGAAAATAAATTAAATACAGAATATAAAAATCAAAATAATTTTATAAAGGTATAATAAAACAATATGGTTTATAATCAACAGTATAGGTCATGTATAAATATGATCAATCAAATAATGTAAAAAAAAAAAATTTTAAAAAAAATTAGACAATTTCTATAGTATACCTAAAATAGTACTAATCTACTTCAGATGTACAAACAATAAAAATATAATACATATATATAAAAGATATATTAAAATATAGATGTCAATCACACACCAATAAAACAGAAACTAAACTTTCCTAATCATAAAATAGAAAAACATATAGTGGACAATTAACAAAATAAACAAGAATAACATATTATAATGAATAAAAAAATAATTAAATATAACTTATTATTATATTAGTATGTCAATTTATTATAGTGTGTAACAGTTTTTTATATTGACGTGTACACATATGGTATCGTTACATTTTTTTATCGGTTACATAACATATTTAGCGGGAAAAAGAATCGAACTTTTTTCGCTTCTGACGGAAATGTGCTGTGAAAAACTAAGAACCGGTTTTTTGGCAGATTACTCAATTAGAATTTGTAGATACGTCATTACTTGTTTGAAATTTACTCGCATTTTCATTGAAATAAAATTGCATTTTAATTTTACAACACTAGCTGTTCTATTAACAGTATTAACAAATCATGTCACTTACTTGAGAAGAAATAAATTTTTAATTTAAGCCTCGAAGTACATTATGATTACACTTAATTTAATTAAACTACTTTTCAACATTCAACAGCATATTTTAGTAAGTGAAAACACACAATTATAATAGTCAACTTGTTTAAGAAAATATTAATTTATACGAGTAGGTACCTAATAAACATTAGACGTCATATCCCCTTTCTATAGACATCAAACATTATAGTAAAATGAGTTTCATGATTATTATAAATTAATGTTATCAACGATTATAAAAAAGAAACTAAGAAAAACGAATCTTTCAAATACCTAGAAATAGCCTTAAAGTAACCGAAATATTTTGAAAATTAAATAATGTAAAGAAAATGCCAATCTAAATAACTGGTGAAAGTTAGTTTTTTCTATCACTTTTTTGTGGGTTCCTCAATGCTTTTGAAAACTGCTGAAAATTTCTTACTTTTGACCTCTATAATTTATCATGGATATTCAATTTGCCACCGGAAACCATCCCTTAAGTTTTAAATTATTTCGACAAGTTATTGTGTACTGCACAGGCCCAAAAAAAAACACACATTATTATAAAATCAATACATTCATCACTCTGTTCAGAATCTAAAAAATACTATTTATGTATTTATATTACTATTCATATTTACAATTCATAGGCGGAAATCGGAGGGGAGGTTTGCAGGGACTAAGCCCTCCCAAAAGTTTAAGGTACATCTGCTCTAGTACTATAATGCCATATAAATGTAATGAGCATATATTACTTAGCCCCCCCAGAAATTTCATCAAATTTCCGCTTATGGTGTACATCTATTTTAGTATAATTATATATTATAGTTGATATAAGCAAATTTACAATATAAAAATATTGTGTTTGCAGTAATTTTTTTCATTAAAATATTTATATGTAAATAAAATAACAACATTTTTATACTTATGGAATAATTTCTGAGGACTTTGTGGGTTTTTGGGGGAGGGTGGGGCTAAACCCCTTTCTATATCCAGCAATGAACTTAATGTCGTACATGCAATCTAAACAGAACATTTACTTACGGTATTCTTGAAATGATAGAAATTTAAACTATTAAACAAACACCATTATAACGATACATTGATAAAGTAATTATTTATAAATTTATAATCAAATGTTATTTCACAGCGTACATTGATAACGACGTAATTGCTGTCATCTATATGTGATCATGCCTATTATAATAGTTAATTACAATTTATAATAAATGATTGTCAATCTACACTTTTTAATTGTATGTTAAACGTTGAACGACCACCCCCACACCACAACAACAAGAATTAGTATAGATACGAGTCTTTCAATATAAAATGAAATAAAATAATATTTAATATTATGCCTTTGGAAATTTGGTGTAGAAATTGAATGTTTAAACTTTAACTATGTATAAATAATTAAATATAGGCCCTTGTAAAAATAATATGCGCATATTAGGTATATAAAATTCACATATGCTAAAATTTTATAAATAATCATCATACTTTTTTATTATATACCGTTTTTAAAACCCCCTTAAAGTTAAATAAATAAGACATATTTTAATACATATAATAACATAAGGTATGAAATATTAAATTAAAGTTGTTTTTAATCAAATAATATTTGTTTTTATTAACCTTTAGGTATACTGTATACCTACCAATTAAAGAAACTAATACTTATATTTTTTAAGGACGAACCTAAGCACTTATATTAGTAGAAATATCAGTTCTATGGCATTCTATAACTTTAAAGCTTTAAACATTGTACTATATACATTTAAGATTTAACTATAAATATGATCGTGATTTTTTTTTTTAATATATATACATAGGAATTATGCCGATTGATTCTTTTTTTTTTTAACTAAAAATATAATAATATGTCACGCATCATAATCTATATGAAAATGCTAAATTCCATTTCCGCTGTCGCAGACAATCTACATTTATAAGTAGGAATTATTGCAGAGCTCATAATGAATGAAATACATTTACATGCTAATGAAATTTAATTTCTTACCTCGTCTTAATATAAAATGATTTCGTCCTCGTGCTACTTGACTCGTTTTGACTTCTTACAGAGAAAAATACGCTCGAATAAATAATTAAAACTGCTGTTGTAGCTAATAAAAACTATTTGAAATTAAATGTCTAACACGACGCATATACCTAATATAGAGAATACAACTAACCCCTACCAAAATAAATATTTTTAGCGTCTGAATTGAAAATTAACTTTTCTAAACAAATACGTATACAAACATAACTACCTATTAAAGAATTTAGGGTCCTAAACTATGATTGTTCAAATATTTTTTAAAGAACTCAAAACGCATAGGTTATACTGGTTATAGTTTAAATTCCTAAACTATTATTTACCTTGAGAATTTACATCTGAGTATATGACGCGCGGGTATTATTATAATATAAACACATAAACCATTTATTATAAATTTATACCCTGAATTCTTCACAGTACTTCCTCCTTGAAATATATAATGTTGGCCGTTAAAAAATATATCAGCGCTTATAATGGACAATAGTAGGTATACTGCAGATATTTACAAAAACGATAATTATTGAAATACGCTTGAACAATCTCTATATATATACTATATAGTCACTATAACTTATATTTCATAATTCAAAATTATTCCTTATTTATAGTTCATGTCATACCGTTTTTTTTTTTTTTTTTGTAAATACTAATTGGCTACTACAAACTATTGTATAATTAATAAGCAGATTAGATTAGGTTACAATATCTCGTTACTATTGTATTTAAAAAAAAAAAGGATATTGTTGGTATTCCGTTAAAATATTACATAAGCACTTCCTTAGGTCTTAACTCAGAGTACCATCATGTTCGAGTGTAAATCAAATAGATATTGATCCACATCAAGTACCTATAGATCTAGGTTTTCTATTCAACCGAACCATAAGGCACGGAAGACAATGATTAAGGTATAGTTTACTTCCAAAGACTATGAAATATGAATAATATAATGGCAAAAAATAAATATAATTAAGAATTTTTGGGAATAGATACGTTGCTACTTTGTCCTCTCTCGACACTACCTACACTTTATTAGTAATAAGGTTATATAATCACATATTATTTATATATTATGCTCTAAAAATATAAAAAAATTCTTAAATATACACATGAATATATATTTTTAATTTTCATTAAAAATCTTATTTATTATTAAATAAGGCATTTTTCTTTAAGCATTTTTAATAATTTAAATTTCACAAGAACAAAAACTGTACCTAGTCTAGAATATTATACTAACTATATTAACGCAAAACGATAACATATACGTTACAGACAAATTGACATCAACTGGCCGTATTTATACTTTATACTTTTTTATGTTGTCCAAAACACAAATAATAGGGGAAACACCATGTAAATAGATTATTCAATAATTTATACTTAATCATTTCAATCTATTTTTTTTTTCAATTTCTATGAAAATTAATAAAATGTTGTATAATATAAATAATATGTTATTCTCCATATTATTTTAAATTGTTTTAAATAATCTGAAATATATATTATGTAGTTAAAATACGATTATATTAAATTATTATACACTTATAGGGAAAAAATAATTGAATAGGAACCTATGCAAAATAAAAATAATTGCTTTAAACTTCTAGCTCTAATGCTATGAAACAAATTTCTATATCACTTGACTATATGTTTTGAATGATTATTGAAAAACATGCAAACTTCTGAAGTATTACACTAGCACTACTTAGTGTTACTGCGTAGTTAGCAAAATATATTTAATTATATTCTCATATGATATCTAAGAACGCGTTATGATTATAATTTATAGTCAAAAGTAGGAACCTACCGCGGCTACCGACGTAATAAATTCCTATGATGTTAAAATAGGTAAGTACATCCAGTCTACAATTAATACTTATATAATATATAGTATTCATCAGTAAAAATATGGACTTAACTTGGGCAATTTATAGGGGGGCTTTATTTTATTTCGATATACCGTATACTTAAAGATACTTAGAGACTAAATATACCTAATAAATACATTTTGATTAGGTAATCAATTCATTTTTTTTCTATGGGTAATTAGTCTTTTTAAAATATTACATTTTTCAATTTTCTTGAAAAAAACAATTCTTACAAATCTGAAATGACTTTTTGATAATATTTTTTAAATAAATTTACAAAATACCAAGAAGGGCACTGGGCAGTTGCCCTCTCTTGCCCCAGTTTACGACTATGAGTAAAAATAATGATATACTATTAGTAACTAATATAAACTATAGTTAAACAATTTAACCAAAGTATAACAATTAACTTCAGGAACTTTAAACATTATTTATATATTTCTCAGGAAATTGCAAATTCAAAATCTGATTTGAGACAAATTTGATTTATGATAGGTACCTACATACAACTCAACTCAAACATTTAATGTTCAAATGTTTGCATATTTTATTGATATTACATAAGTATTAATGATTTTATATAATATGTTTAATTGTCCAAGCAAAATGTTACTAAAAAATTAAAAATAAAGAGCGTCACAATACAATTTTAAGTTTAATTAATTAAAAAGTTATTTTTTATTTTGCATACATTTAAAGCAAAATATCCATATGAATGAACAATGAACATTATATAATATTTTATAAATTATATAAAGAATTGTAATTAAACATCGCTTAAATTCCGAACTCTGAATTTCATCTACAAAATAGTATTTTAAAATTTAAATATCATAATTCATAATACTCTCAATACTTTATAATATTGAAACTAATCAACTTAATATTATTATTATTTATTAATACAAATCGCCTAACCACAAATCAAAAACATTTATGCACATTTCATAACTCTACAATTATAAATTATATGTAAACCTTCAAACCAGTGTAAATATGCTAATTTTTTTTCTAAAGATCTCACATAAAAGTTACAATTAACTTATTATGCATTTTATGTAATTAAATAAATTTCAACAAACAATGATAAATAAAAAAATAACAATCAAAACAGAACAACTTGAAAGAATAAAAGTATAAACAGACTATAATCTATATATAACAATTTTTATTATAAATCAAATGCTGTTCTTTAGTAAGCACATTTTTTAAGCACACCAATTGAGCTGATTTTTTAAAAAATGTTACTAATATCTCGAATAATGTTTCGGAAATGAAAATTAAATTGTCTAAAAAATTGAAAAAATTCGGGGAATAAACTTAGTGCTTTTTCTATAATATTATTGTCAATGAATTCGTGACCAAACGTGTGTATAACATTTGGTGGATCAGATAGTTATATATAAATAAATTCTAAACCACACATACAATACGCCCTAACCGAAAAAAAAACAAAACGTTGATTTTATATGTGAGTGCTTACACTTAATTGTACCGAACCGATCACTCAACCAGAAATTTGGTTTCAACCATTCAAACATGTTTGAATTTATCAGCCGTCAGCCAAACACATTTTTCTGATCGGTCGGCACTGCTTAATACTCAATAATTAGTTACTAGGTATGCAGGTAGTGAAAAATAACTATCAGTTAATAATCTAATCATAACAAATAATATAAATAAAAGGTTCATATTAAATAGTTATAAACATAAAAAACATCATCCTTACACTATTTGTATACATATATAGGTAGGTTCTTTCAAAATTCTTCATACATTTAAATCAGCTCCATTCCAGACAGTATTTCAAGGTCACAGGTTTCTGATAAAATAGAGGTTCAACTGGATTTTTACATCGATAGTTTCAAGAACAACTAGATTTTAACATGTTTTATTTGATCTGTTTGTTAAAATACTGATAAATAAATAAAAAAAATGACAATTTTTGAAAAATAAAAATGTTAATAAATGTACACAATACTTAAAAAGATGGATTATTAGACAATTTCATTAGTCGATTGAAATATTTGGTTAAATGATGCAATCACATAATGATGAAGCCATTGTTAAATATTTTTCATGTATTTAATTTAATTTAGGACCAAATTGTATCGATTCTAACAATAAAATCCACCACACACATATCTCATATACCTACCTAAATAGTGAAAAATATCATGAATTGATAAATCACGTCCAGGAAATTGTTAATTTAATCAAGCTTTATGAATGTAGAAATATAAAACTAGGTATATAATAAAGTTCAGTTATAAGTAGCTTGAGTTGTAATTTAAATTTTAAACATTAAACAAACATAAAATGATATGGGATAAATCCAACTTAAATTGTTACAAATTTTTAAAATACTCCGAACTGATTATTTGTAATATTTCTTAACATTTAATAAATCTTATTCTGCCAGAATTGAAATGACCTATACCTAGTTGAAAAAGTCGTCTTTAAAATAGTACCTAAAATCTCAATTATAAGAAGGTATTGTATTATTTTAATGTCAAAATATACCAATATTTAATTAAATTGATCTTGAATACATATGCAAAACTTTGTAAAATATTGCTTAATTTAATTCAGTGGTTCACTATGTTTTAATGGATCACCGATCAACCATAACTTAATATGTTTAAGATCTCACAATATTAATTCTTACGATTCTATTCATTGTTTACGCAACCTGCAAGCAATAATAGGTATGTGTTCTAGTTGGTATTAGAGCAAGGACTTTTATTTGTACTAAAAAATCATTAATTACGCATTGAAAAATATGCAGATATGAAATATGTCATAAAAAAGTTACATGCACGTCACATATATTAAACTAAAATAAAGTCTTTAAATATTTTACTTTATTTAATTTTCTAAAGTACCTACATAATATAAAAAACATTAATACAACCGATACAGATCTAATCTAATATACCAACTCACCATTTAAATAACAATTAGTCTCTATCATCTTTATGACTAATTCACAGTTAAACATAATTGTTGCCCTTGATTCATGAAAAATATTTACTGAAGTGCTTGATTTTCGATCAACTATCAAAATATGCACTATTTACTTATTTAATCACTAACGTTGTGAAATATATTGTTCACTTACTAAGCGTATAATACGATAAAGTTAACCAGAAAAATATGCAAATGCATGAGTCTTTGTTCTAGTTGGTATATTAAAAACGTTATTTCTTTTTTTTATTCAAGATTCAATAATATTATAATAGTTACAGTTACAGAAAAAAAAATGATTTCCGAAAGAATATTATCTTCATTTCAAATTCCTTAAAAATAGTTAAAAACGGTTTCCAGTATAGTGACCAGTAACATCATAATACATAAATTACAAGCAGACACAATAAGTGGTAGCTAGTAACACAATAATACATAGTTTAAGATATAAACGTAGACTAATCACTAATGTTTACCTATATTTTTACTGAATACAGGCTTGAAGAAGTACGATGATTTCTTTTCTAGGGTTCATATTATTACTGTTTTTCGTTCAATAATAAGATATCGTTTTCCTCCACGTATTTTTTTAGACTAGATTTTAGATCTCTCGAATTTAAATGCGGAGTAGGAATAGCAAGATGTACATTATACATGATATACATGATCACGTATTTTTTAGTTAACTTGTATTTAAATTATCTAAAGATTCATGAATTAAATTGTCATGTAATTAATTGGTAAATCATAGATATATTTTATAACATACATTAATTATTAAACATATTTGATTTTATTATATTAATATATATATATACCTAATATATACAATATATGACTGCGTATTATTAATTGCTTTAAAAACATGCTCAAATATTTTTACCTACTATTCTAAATATAAATGTTTCATAAGAAGTTTTAACGTAAAATAATCGGAACCGAGGAGCAATTTTTTTCGATTTAAAATAAATACCTAATTTGTACATTAGATTTTAGTTTGAAGTTATTATAGTTATAAATTATTTTAAAAATGTATATTTAACTATTTTTTATCAGAATGATTTTAAATATTAGTCATTATATTATTTCGTATATTATATACCTATTTTTAAATTAAAACCTAAATACATTGAAAACTCTTTACAACGAAAAACTCTATATAACGTAAACATTACATAATACTACCATAATACTACCCCATAATACTAACCCTCTCTATTACGAAAACTCTCTATAACGGAAGAAATCTCTTGGTCCCTTCAGATTCGTTATAAAAAGTTTTGACTGTATATTAAAAATAACCTCTAAATTATTACCTTCTTTAAATAAATACGATACCAATTTCTTATTTTGTTAAAAGAAGAAAATTAACAGTAGAGAAACATGGCATCTTATTTTTGGAAGAAAATAGCTACGAGTGCTACGACAGTTTTATTATTTATTCCAACAATGTACAATAATACAACTCACGATCAACAATTCAACGGAGGAAATAATTGTGATCTCATCACTACAATTAAATTTATGAAGGTGCCCTCTGCGAAAGCGCGCGGCGCGAGTTGATTGAAAAATTCTGTCTGCACAACTACTGTATACCTACTTATTTGACACATTTCTAACATGGGCGGTACAAGAATACCAAAATTTGATCAATTTTCGTTCTAACTAAACCGTTGTGTTAATCCTACAGGCACCTTGGATTAAGATTTTTGAGACCTGAATATGAAATTTAAAAAAAATTGTCTATACTTAATTGTTTTTATCTTTTCATAAAACATTAAATTAAACTCATAAAAGTTTTTACTTTAAAATTATTTTCTAATTTTTACTAGGCAGTATTATAACTCATAAGTCCAGTTAAGTTTTTTTGTAACTGCTTGTTCTAGACTTGTTTTAATTCTTCCGATTTTTGAAAACGCTTTTTCGACAGAACAGCTTGTACTCGATAGATTAAAAATAGTTCCTACAATGAATCTTTAGAGTAGTGTATAAATTGAGAAATACGTCAATTAATGACATCACTAAAAAATTCAAAATATATGTATTAAGAACTAGCTATCCCAGTACACTTCGTTGCCCGAACGAAATGAATCAGTGTTAAATTTAGTTGTTTAATAGGTACTTACATATTTTATTAGCGTAACGTGTATGGATAAATAATATTTTTAGTTTTCTGATTTGGTGTATAGAAGATATCTACGACAACTTTATACAGCAGTCTCACCAAGCATTGCTCTTTCTTTACTATTAAACAGCAGAATTATTAAAAAATTATTTATCTTTTTTTGTTGTTGAACGACCCAAATTTGATTCCCTTTTCATTCTGAACCAAAAGCAACGAAAATGTTTTATACAGTTATACAACATCAACTGTTCACTAAAATTCTAATTAGTAATTTCTAATAATAACTAATGATTGATAACATTGATGAAAAACGATCTTTATGTGTATAATTGCCAATTATTTAAAAAATTAATAACAAGAATTTTTATTGACTTTTAGAATCAGAAATAGGTTTAAAACCTGTTAACCATATACGGTTTCATTATGAAAAAATCAAAATGATCGGATGAGTAATTTTAGAGAACATGCATGACAAAGATTTCCGTTTTTACATTTATATTTAAGTATATATATAGACATTCGTTTTCTGAAAATTAATTATTGATTCACCTATATAAAGTAAAATACTCGATAACTTAACTACCTACATATTTTTATACTCTTTTTTTAATTTCTTCTTGACTACTGGCATTAATTTTATAACAAGTTGGAGTTAATAAAAATATTACAGTTTTGTTATAAAGAATAATCATAAATTATTCGGCGGCAATTATTTTCCAACCCACCCTTAATCCAACCTTACGGCAACAGATTAAGTGAAGACGGCTAGTCGTTGCGAAAATGGACCACGAGAATCCTGTAACAAATATGATAAAAGGAAGGAACAAAATAACTATTTAAGTGAAAGAAAAAATAAGTTTTTGGAAAATAAAATTTTCTTTTTTATTAGGCTAAGTTGGCCTACTATGTAGGTACACGCACTTCAAACAAAAATGCCTATAAAACAACGCCGTGTTAATCGATCAGCGACTCGATACTTTTCTTCGCGGAAGTAAAGTACACACTAAGTAGAAAATACAAAAAAAAATATATATATATATGTATTGATCGTCTATAAAAACGAACGATTTTCCTAAACAACAAGACAGAAAGAAAAAAAACACAGGATGAAAATAATAAAGAAATCGAGTACGAAAAAATATCAAAATAAAATTAGCACAATATGTTCGTCTCGTTTATAATAGTAATAATATTAATAATAATAATAATAATAATAATAATAATAATGATCTTCTATCGCAACGCATTAATCTCGTAAATAATAGTATTTAATAATATCAGTGCACGTGTTTGAAAATCAATGGCCAGCAGCGACGGCACATCACACTGCGGTGGCTCATCGCGGCGGCGGCAGTAGCAGCGATTTTTGCAACAGAAGCCAACCGTATACCGCAGCCGCCGCAGCCGGAGCCACCGCAGAAGAAGACGTTACCCACCGTCGTCCGAGATCAATGTTGCTTGGACGATTTTTTGGACGAGTTAACCCGGCTACCCTTGTTGAGGTATGCGTTGTAGAAGAACCGGGCGAACAGCAACAGGTAACTAAAGTACATGGTCGACGACAAGGTGATGTTGAGCTTGGACACCCGGCACGACTGAGGGCCGCCGGTTTTCAGATAACCGTACGTGGTATAGTTGATGAAGCAACCGACGAGCATCTGCGTCAGCTGACTGGCCGTAATGAACATGGACACTTGCTTGGGCGGCCTGTAGCCCATGGCCCGAGCTGCGTAATACGTGTACATCATCGAGTGCACCGAGTAGTTCATGACGATGAACCACCGGGCGGACGATGTGAACTCCATGTACGAGAACCACGTGTACAGCAGCACGGTGATGTGATGGTACCAGTGCAGGAAGATGAGCGGCTGCTTGCGGAGCACGATGAATATCGTGTCACCGAGTTCGGGAAGCTTGGACAGCACGAACAGCCATGACCAGAACCCAGACACCGGGTCGTCCTCGACGTAGCTGCGAGTGGGAACGAACAAAAAAAAAAAATAATGAAACGATTATAAAAATTAATAAAATGTTCATGCAAATCGAGTAGCCTAGCGACATTTTTTTTCTAAAATATATAGAATTTATATTAAATATTTGGTGGAAAGAAAAGCAGGGAAGGCCCCTTCAAAACACTCAACAATAAATTTTTAGCGATAAAATTAGCAACAAAATCGATAATTCGTTTTGTTTTTCCGTGCTGTTTTCAGTAACGTTTTGGTGTAACAAGACACCAAGAGTAAAAACATTTTAATACTGCATTAAGAATGTGACAAAAACTTGGGATTCAACAGAAACAACTTTGCGTTGTTAGCTATAGTGTATAAGAGTGCATTGACCTATATTATCAAACTTAAAGTTAAGAACATTATTTGTGTTTGTATATTGGATTATTAATAATATTTCTATTTATGTGCTTATTATAAGTGTAAAATATTACAATTTAAAAATTATCATAAGTCGCTTTAAAATATATTTAAAAATTGATTTTAAGGTCAAATTGTTTATTGAAGTGTATGTTTTGGAAGTTTAATTAAAAATAAACATTTAGATTAACATTTTAGTATATTATTAGGTCAACAATTATTTTATAATTTTGTCACAAATTCGATAAAGACTAATTTTTAGCTAGATGGTCAGTGGGTATACAGTTTAAATTATACAATAACAATATAGTGCAATACATATCATTTAGTTTTTATTTTTGTAACACATTTTATAAATTTTTTATGCATTAGTACATACTAATTGCTAGTTATAAATGTTCTATTACTATTAGTTTAAACAAGAGTATGGTGATTTACTTTTTACTTGTTGACACAACTTTTAAAATAGTTCCTTCAAAGCCTCATCTTAGCAAATTTAAACATTACAAAAAATAGAAGTTTAGACCGTGAACATTTTTATGTTCAACATTTTTAAATTCAAGACTTTATTGTTGAATAATTTTGAAGGCCATCACCACAAAATGTAGCTCTACATTTTCCTAGATGTATAGATAATTTTAATTCACTTCAATCCGATTATCGACCATGAGTAGTGTGAATAGTACACATCTTTACGCTGAAAACTGCAGTTAAACAGCTTCCGTATCCTTCAAATACACTTATGAATTTTCTATTTTAACCCATAATTATAAAATAATTATAGTCATCGGTTTTTGAGAACATTTTGCCGCTGGTTATTATATTAAAAACTGTGCAATGTATTTCTTTTGCTAGGGTAAAAATACTCATTATTTCAAAACAATTTTATTTCGAGCATTTATCTTTAATTTTTATAACATTTTGGTTTTTAAATAATTAAAAACAAATAGGTATATTATGTTAAATTATAAATTTGTAAGTATATGGTTACTGGTATTCATTCAAAATACAATTCATATATTATATAAAAATTCTAAAAATAGTATTAGACTTTAGCTTTGGAATATAAAAAAGTTAACTTAAAAAATATATAATAGCGATAAAATATTCATTGAATAGTGTTTCCATGGAGGATCCACTGTATCTTAAAAAAAAAAAATTTCAAAACATTATAAAACTCGAGAAAATAAGTCGTGAATGAAACTTTAAAAAAATAACTCTGCATTAAATACCATGATAAATTATAGTACTATATATAAAAAAGTAGTATCACAATTAGTATTAATAACTATACACATGAGTAAGTAATCTCATATTAAAGGTAATATAAATATTAAACGTCGATTTCAGCTTCATATTGTAGCCACTGATAACAATAACCCATTGACGCACGACTGTGCTCACTGTTCACGATGCTTCCGATTCCGATGTTCTTATCACCACTAATCGCCATTATTAAGATTGGGTGTTATTGCATTAAAAAAAAAATTTCCTGCCACAAAATTCATAGCAATCTTGTAAAGTATGCATTTATTTTGTATTCGAATTACGTAGGTACGCGAATAAATGAACAAAATAATTAATGTTTAGAATACTTCAAAAAAATATAGTTAGAACAATATAACACATACCTACTGTTATTTATTCCAGATAAAAGTCAGTTTTTGAATGATTAGTAGGTACTAACGTTTATAAAATTAGAGCTAATACATTAAAATATCAAATAATGAATATACTAACAAATATTGTATTTCTATTAGTACAATAAATAATAATGTTAAGTAGCAACAATTATACAAATAAATTGATTATTGAAAAATTTGTTTTGTTACAAATAAAAAATAATTGTTCAATATTTTTATTAAATTAATATAAAATAAAATAGGTACTCAGAATACGTGTTTGGATACTTAACAAGAGTAGACCTATCAATATTACAATAATTATAGGCAAAAATAATCAACGGCTGTAAAAATATAAATTAATAAACAAACAAACTGATGAACATCAGTTTAACAGTTATGATAATTAAACAAACAAAAAACTATAACAATCTAAAATTTTAAACTTAAGAAACAAAAACCAACTTGGGTTCAAATATAATCAAAAATAAAACGTCAAATTCTGAAAAAAATCAGACTTATTTGTCTATTCTTTCACTAGCCGAAAGGGAAAAGCAAAACTAAACCGCAATTTTAGAAACCAATTCTTGGACACCGGAAATGCATCGATAAGCGGCGCTATCATTATACAACACGATATTATATTCGCTATGGTCATGAACGGTAGTAATAACAATTATAATAGGCACCGATTGTCCTACTGTATAATGATAAATGATTAATGACTATAGTACCAAGGTACGCAATATTTTCACTGTCAATTCTCATATAGGTACGTTACTTTTTTTAAAAAATTTTCCATTGCGTCCAACAGACACAATACTCGTCGCTAATACGACGTTAAGGTTTTTCAATGATGATTAAGTATTATTATCGTTATTAATTTATTATTATGATTGCAATTGCATAGTTCAGAATAAATATAAATATTATCCACCGCTCAACAGTTATATTTTCACCCGCAGCCTTGCCATAATATACTCGTATAATATTATATACATTTGGTATATTATATTTTATAAAGACGTACATTGCTTTGCAATCCACACTGATTAAAGAACATTACATCCTCAACATTTAAACAGCTAAATTATACTCTGTGTGAATTTGTGTACATAAATAATAATCAAGTATTACTTGATTATTACACATTACTGTACCTAAATGTCCTCGTTCTGCACACCTACTTCTACAGTCAAGAAAAAAAAATCATTTGATATTAAGGAAACCAAAATTATAAAACATACGTAAGAGTGTTATAAACAGTATTATTCGATCAATGTAAAATGTAAATTAACATAATACACGCCACGCGACTTACAAGTAAGCCAAGTAAGGTACTTACATTGGGTTTGTTTGCGTTGGTTCAAACCTAACCTAAACCACATTAATATCTTCTTCGATAATACACGTTTGGTTTTTAAATCGTAATCAAACTTCCGGGGAACATATTCTCAGGGCCACAGATGTGATTTCCGCGAATATCGAACGGAACAAGTTTATATTTTATAACAAATACGCATACTCGTTTCAATAACTGGAATTTTTCTACGTCTAATCTTAAAAACGTGCGAGAGTTCAATACCAGCATCCCCACGCTGGTTTAATAAAGTTGATTTAAAGTAGAAACTAGGAAATCTAGTAGGTACCTATGTTAGTATTCGTAACATTAGACAGAATGTTGGAAATATTTTGTTAAAAAATATTAATAAATTAATTCAATTAATTTTTTAACCACACAATCTAGACAAGCTTGATTTTTCAAATTTTGTAGCTATAAAACCATAATATAATAGAAAATATGTAAATCGACCGTCTACGAAATGTACACTCAGTTATATCGAAATTATTAAGATTTACATTACCAATGATTACCTACGACTAGACAAAATAAATTCCCAAAAATGTACATTTAATTCACTAATGCACTTAAAATATCGCCAAAATAAACAAAATTGTAAAATAAATTTTATAAAAATAATATTGGTAAAATAAAACATGCAACAGCAGCAGTATTTACTAATTTAGTTTAGAATAAGATGGACAGAACATATAACAAATAAATTAGAAGTCAACGAGCAGGAGAAACAAGAGACATTCTGAAAACATTAAAAACAAGAAAAACTAAGTTAATTGAACACATACTATGTAATAACCTCGGTAATAACAGACTACTTGTAGTAGAATAATAAAAGGTGCCATTGAGAAGAAAAATAGCAGAAGTCGACCGCCACTAGATTGGTCAAATAGTATGAGATATGAATTGCATATCGAATTATGAACTAAAAAGGAAAGCGGAAAAGCATCAACAGTAGAAATTTGCTATAACTACTAGCCTTTAGCCTACAAACAAAAGAAGAATATAATATACCTATATTTTTCAAGTCATAAAAAACACGTTCAGAGGCCATTTAGTCATATAAAAGTAATTTAAATTGACCCATTAATACTTTTCCCATGAGAAAAGTGCTTAATACTAGCACACAAACAAGAAGATGTTACTATGTTAGACGAATAACAATAATCAAATTATTACTTTTTATTTCGTGTTTGTAGGATAAAATTAAAAGTGCTGCTTAAGAGAAAAAACGAAATTGACCGATAAAACTTAGTTTTTAATCAGTTTGAATGACAAAAATTATACAGCCCTAGTATATAAATAGCACAAAATAAATCACCCGTTTTATTAGTTATAACTTATAACATTGATTATATAGAATAAACTATTTTATAGTCAATGGTTATAAGAAGTATGCGTTGTCTTGACCATACCATTATTTTTACGTTGCTGTCTACTCGATTTAAAAAATAAAAAAAACATATAATGTGGCTCAAAGGTCGTATTGTTATAAATATACGTGAAAGAGTTCGATGAGCTAAAAGAGAAAATCGTTGTTTAACACAGAATGCAGGCTGCAGCAGTTATTATTTTGCACGTATACTAATTATTATTATAATTTATAACACTACGTGGTGTTATGATATGCCACGTTTTGACCGTTTGGACTAACTGATAGGACGACTGTTAATTGGAAATAGTTTACTAGAGAATTTTTCTTTACCCTTATAATTTTCCAAACTACCAGTTATCAATATTAAAGCTGTTTTAATACACACGAATTGTAGAATATTTGACAATTCTACTCTAATGTACTCTAAAATACGTATAATCATTTTTTTTATCCTCAACAATACTATAATTAGGTAGGTGTATTTTTAACAAAATACATACTTTAGTATATTAAGATGGATGCTTTTTGGAACACCTATGCTGAATACATAATATTATTCACTGTCAAAATGAAAAATGCTAAAAAAAAATTTAATAATTACCCTACGACACAGATAATACATTTGTATTACATTAATTACAAATAATAAATGGTTATATTCATCTTTGAGCCGAAATTGTGTCAAGTGCTATAACAATATTAAAAATTTAAAGTAAGATACTTTATTTATAGGTACCTATATAATTAACAGTCAATAAATAAATAACGAATGATTAACCGATGAAATATATGTAAATAAAATTGTTTCTTACAACGTTTTAGTTATTTAATTCCCGTATTTGATTACTAATAAAAAAAAATATATACATCGTTTGAAATTGTTTTGAAATGCAACAACTATTGCTGTAATTCAATAACTTATTCTATGGAATACGTCATTCGTAATTCACGATTTTTAATGATTTATTTTTCGATAAATTGTGTAAGTTCCTATATGATTTAAATAGACATTTGACCATTCTTTTCACTATAGTTTGCTTACAGCTAAATGTACTATTGTTTCTATTTTTCTTAAACAAGATAATGAAAAGTTTAATGTAAAATACTTTTAAATATTATAATGTATATATTATTATAAATAGAACAAAAAAAAATTGGACTTAAAAAATAATTATTCAACGGTTAAACGGTTTCATAAGAACAATATAAAAATATGAATGAGTCATTTATTCATTCATTGAAATTCAATTAATGTATTTTTTAAAACTTAAGATAAGAATATTAGTATGTTCATGTATATTACTCAATAACAAAAAACATAAAAGCAGCAATTAACTTGTATGTTAAAATAATGCAATTACTTAAAATGACTTGAATAAGAAACTTAATAACCGATGTATTATAATAAATGAATAAACGCCTCGTCTTATATATTTTTCGTATTAAATGTATTATGTAGTATATTATATAGTACCTATGTCCTATATACATAAGGTTATAGAAACATAAGTGCATCAAACAAATTAAAATTATTACAAATGGAATTCTTCCGCATTTTTACACATTTGAACTTTTCAAAAAATAAAATTCAACCACACTAAGCATAAATACACACATTTTGTTTGTCAACAGACAACAATTCATAGAAACAGGAAGTCATACGAATATTCACAACCACATATGCTGATGTGTGCCGATTTTTGTGTGTGATTTGAATGTACCGAAAGAATCATAATATAAGTCACATTATCTACTATTGCTTTTTACTATCTAAGTATGCAGCACCTCTAATATTTAGAAATGGCATTACAATTCGTAAACTATTATAAAAAATTACAATACTAAACATAAAACAGATAGGTAACATCATATTTAAATTTGTTAAAAAATATTGAAAACTAATTTAAACGCTTAATGGATAATCAATTTTAAAACTGGTAATAACAATTTATTTTGAAACCATTAATGCGCCATTACAATTAGCCGTAAATAGATACTCACCTACATAATTATTAAGAATAATATAACTAAAAAACAATTCAAACGTAAAAGATATTGAGTGCCAATTAAATTAAATTATCAAAATGTTTTCTTCGAAATGATTAATTAAATTCAGCTAAAAATAAAAGCTATAGAAACATAATTAAATAATTATTTCGCACTCAAACTATTTATTGAATGATTCATTTTATTGCTTTAAGTAACTATCAACTATCAAGTAACTAAAAACCATATACCTATATTTTATAAAGATAAAATAAATGAATAATATTGCATTGTGTACAACAGTAGAATACTTAAAATTATTCCGAAATCCTAGCAATGTTACGTCACAATAATGATTTTCCAATGAGGACATATTTACCTCTGTATTCACCAATATATTACCAACACAAAAATACCAAGACTACTGGTATAATATTTTTTTAATTAAAATTTATTAAATAGGATTTATTGTTAAAGAGAGATCTTGTTTTCGGTCTTCTTTAAGCCGGTTTAACAAGCTCAAATTAAAGAAGCTCATATTTCCTTGTATAAAAATATGGACTTTTTTAAAGTTCTTTTTAACCAACCCAAATATAGTAATACATTATATTATACTATAGTTGAATCATAGACTTATAATAAAACTTATAATATTATAGGTAAGTCTATGAGTTAAATATACCTTTTAATCATTTTTGAACTGTCCAATGACTACCTAACCTAATATGAGGGGGGTTTTAGCATTACTTTGCCCGATTTATAAGATCTATAAAAACACTAATATTTTTTTCAATTAATAAAGGGAAAATCGTAATACTAATGACTAACACAATGATAAAACATTTCAAGCAAATAATAAAATATTAAAATGTATTGCAGTTTTTGTATAAGAAATATTTTGGATGCAATACATTTTTTTTTTTTTTTAACTTAATTTATCATAGATTATTATACATTTATGATAGTTAGTGAATTTACTCGTGAATTTATTAAAAAAAAAATAACCAGTAAATCAAAATTATTTTAAGTTCTGCAACTATGAAGACATTTACAGTTAAGATAAACCATTAATTTGTACAGTAATATTTTAAAATAAAAATATTATATTGTTAGTTTCCGGTGATATTAATTCAGAAGTTAATATTCATTTTCTAAATAAAAAAACATTTGAACAATATTAATTTAATTGCATTTGAATTAAATGAATAGCAATGTTCATCACACGTTAAAGCACATCGTTTATTTATGTATTTATAGAATCATGCCTGTGGTAGGCTATTTTAGCAAGGTATGATTAATGTTACTTAAACGATTGCCCTATATTTCAAAGTATATATCATTATATGCATATTATAAACTTAGAAACAGATATTTAAAACTGACCAGAAATGAAATAGAAAATGTACCTACTATTAGATTATGCTAATATAATCTACAAAACTGAAATTATTAAAATGTAACTTCGCTACAGGGAATACAAATTGTCATATTTACAAATTTAAAATTACTAATTATATTGTTACATCTAAACAGTAATGTCATCATATCAATTTTATTTTGTCATTATAAATGCTTAATGGTGTAAATAAAACAAAATACAAAACTATACATTAGTAAATAAAATCAGTTTAATGCAGAACTTGCATTAGGCACGTGAAAGGTACAATAATAATTTACTCATACTAATAGTTACTAGTTTATTAGGTACTGACATACTTGTTAGTTATTACTGGGGTTATTACTTATTACTTATAACATTACTACAAAAAAACTAATAAAATTGTACATCACAAGACAAATACATTTATTTCAGTCATGTGCATAAATATATTAATAATAGGTGTATTTACACTTTAAATACCTAATAAAGTACAAATTGTATACTGAAGTCTCTGTACAAATAAAATTAGTTAAGTTTAATTTAGTTGTAATTTTTTTTTAAATTTATTTACATTACTTGGGGTTCAGATAATAATATTTTTACAATAGATTATAGAATTATTTATATCTCATTAAAATATTTATTATATTGATTTAAACATAAGTAAATAAAATTTAATAGCTTAAGAAATGTAATAAATCACAAATAAAAAATCAATTAAGAAAAATCAGATGGATAATGGTTAATTGTAACTTGAAATTAATTATAGTCAAAAATATGACATTTAATAGGAATTCAGATAGATTAAAATAATTCGTTTAATTGTCTAATGTATTACCAATTTGAACCAATTATTTTTCATTATTAACTACCTACCTAATATTTTACTTATACTAACAAATGCATATAAAATAGATATCCTGACAACCATTCTTATTTATTGCATAATAAATAATATTTTGATATCACACTTAATTAAATTCACAAACATAAGTAAATTAAAATCCTATGTTTTATTCTTGTTATTACCTGAGATTAAATATGAAAGATCAACCTGATTAGGTAAGATCAATATAATAACACTGGTATACTACTAATTGGTACGGTAATATCTACAAATAATTTATTAGAACTAACAGAATGCACTTCGACTCTTAATTTGGCATCAAATATGATATAATTGCACATAGATTATACCTATATTAAATAGTAATTACCTAATTATTTTATCAAAAAGAATAGTTGATGACGTCAATTTTTTTTTTTTAATTAGGTTTTTTCTTATATAGTAGATACCTACTACTAAACAATAAAATCAAAAATTAAAAATCCACATAACCTATCACAGGATTTAAAGTTTATTTTTGTAAAAAAAAAAAAAAAGATGTGGCATAAACACATTGATGAACAAGAAAATTGCAATATTATTGTTTCAAACATTTTTACCTTTTTTTAAATATCTTAAGTACCTAAGTATTCATTTATAAATGTATATTATATAATAATATAATGGACATTTAATATGAATTTAATAATTAAAAAAAAAAAAATGGTCTTATTACCAAATTATCAACAGATTTGAAGGTGAATTATTAGCCAGTAATCCAAGAATATGAATATCGAAGAAATATTTAAAATACTCAATTCAAGTTTGAATAAAAACATTTGCCTGTGATATAATTTAAGCATAAAACTATTAAACTAAAGTAATATTCTGAAACACAATACTACTTAATCAACATAAATTAAAGAAAAATAGAAACAAAATAACAAAAAAATATAGTTACAAGGTAAGTTGTGATTTTTTTTCAAATGATTGAATAATATAATTAATTAGGTTAATCTGAAGAATGTATAATATCAGACAATTATTATTTAGAGCTGGTAATAATATAAAATATAATACCAATTTATAATTGATAATTAGAGTATAATATAATGTAGATTGAATATGTTTATTCAGTAGTTTATAATGGATACATTATATGTGTTGATAAATATAAACCACAATACTTATTAATACCTACTTAATATGAAGAGAATAAAAAATGTATTATTTTCAACGACAAATAATACATAACAGCTAGTAACTAGGTAGGTGTATTATGTTAGAATAACACACTAGATACCTACTGTGAGGTTAAGTTGAAATAAATAATATTCATTTACCTATTAAAATGGACACTACATCCTACAGCCAATTCTGTAAAAGTAGGTTTTGAAAAAAATGTGTTTTAAAAATTACATACGATAATTTATTAACTATTGAATTAATCGAATTTAAAAACTTTAAATAAATATAATACCTAGTAAATACCAACTTAATAACAAAACTTTTAACATCCATCTCGTAAGCATTCACAACAAAAATTTAAAAGACAAGAGGCTAACCTAACATTGTTTTTTTTTCAAAGCTAAAAAAAACTATCATTTTTTAAACCAATTAAAACAGACATAATTACAACATAGGAACAATAACCAAATAGCCATGTAGCGCACAAGGTGTATGTTATCAGCGTACATAAAGAGGATAGACATAGTGCACAGAAGCAAATGTATTTATTATCCTCAAGAAACATTAATAAGTAAGTACCTAAAAAAATAATTAATTTCATACGTCTGTCATCCGACATACATAGTTTTAACAAGGTTTATTAAGTATTGCACTGTTATTACTAAATCGATTGATAAATAATCCACTAGCACGTCTGGGAATGAATGATACAAATTATATTCTCGTTTTAGTATAATAGTTGAGCGTTCATCACATTTAAGTCGTGTTTTTATTACTATTTCTGTGGAGTGACAGGAGCTTGAGCTCGGTAAACTTAAGCTGAACGGCCAACACACACGTCGATACTGAAAATCCTATACAGACTTTCATTCGTGTTTAAGCCGTTTGTAAAATTGCAGGCATATAATACTTGGGGGGTATTAGGTATATTAAATTAAATTTGGCCGCGAGATGACCGGCAGCGCGTTATCAATGAACCGAAAAATGTGACCTCGCGGGCGAGCGTCGTTATCTACAACGAGTGACGCGCAGGGGGGAACCCCGCGACGGCGATAGGGCGCCGCCGGGAAACAGACGACGGCCTTTGGGCGGCAATCAAAAGCCCGGCGCCGCGGTCGTCGCCGGGCAACGAAGACGTTACACTCGCGTGAAAAATGATTAACCGACACCATGACAATGCGGTGATTAATAGAAAAATAACACACCCAAGCACGTGGGCCGATCGTTGTTTACCTGGTGACGCACACCGAATGGTGCAGGCCGTATTTGTTGAGCACTCGGAACAGCTCGGGCGCTGTCCGGGCGAATCCGACCAGGCTGAACGTGGCCAGCATGGTGTTCCACAGCACCAGCAGTCCCTTGAGCCGGAAACCGGCCCGGTCGCGCATCATCCGCCGGAGCCCGAACACCAGCATGGCGTATATGGTACAGTAATAGAACCCGTTGGTCCAGTTTTCGGTCATCCACTGCCGCGTCCATTCGTAATGGAAGTTCTCCTCGAAGTCGAACACGTACGAATAGTTGGACGGTTCGGGGTGCATCATTAGGCGGACCATTGCGACGTCGTATTCCCGCTCGAACTGCTGACGTACGACGATACAATAATAATATGTAATTTGATGGGTAGGTATTTATCACGCGGTTCGACGGCGATTTGGCAGAGGACTGTTGTACGTAAAGGTAGAGGACGACGAGGGTGTGAATCGGTCGCTTTGCTTTATTTCAAACTGACCGAAAACCGCGTTGAAAACGAGAACGCGTGAATTGAGTACGACAAAAAAACACTATTCTTTCGACTTTTTATATATATATGATTGTGTGATTAGCACAAGAGTCCGTGGCCAGCCGCTCGCGCGCGCGTGTTTATGTGTCTGTGAGCGAGAAGAGACTGCCGACTGCGGCTACTGATGAACTGACGTACTCTCGCTGCTGCGTCTAAACGGAAAGTGACGAAAGCGTACTTCTGCTCCGGGCGTTCCGGCTCAGACGTGATCGTGAAAATACGATATAATAATAGTAAACACGTATGCGGGAACGCGCGTGCGTGCGCGTGCTGCACCGCGGCGGCGGCGGTCTGCCGCCCGGCAGCACGTTACACCGCGAACCTCGCGACGCGCCCCGTCATGCCCACCGACGTGAACCGCGTCACATGGATCGCCGCCGCCGCTGGAATATAGCAACGTTGTCGTGACGTCGTAGTCGACTTTTTCGAGCCTGGGCGGGAGAGTAGGGGCCCGGCAAGGGCCAGCCAGTGCGACAAACATGACGCGCGCACGCACGCACAGTGCGTTTACCTGCGGGGAATATTATTTTGCTCGAGTGACACGTGTTACGCGTACGACCGCCACAGCGCGGCCGCCGCGCCACACTAATTCTACAACTACTACAGACCGGAAGACAGAAACCCTAAACCTGCCAGCAGGTCGCTGTGATCGGTCCTGATACTTGAATACTTGATATCTAATTTATTTTCGGATCGTCGATCGACGTACAAGATCACGAATATAATGTACAATTTGTATATTATATATATATATATATATATATCCGACATTAGTACATTACACGTTACACAACACCATACTTTATTATTATTAATCACAATAATAAATTATTACTCATTGGTTTGCACCATAAAGGTTAAAACTAAGGTAATATTATAAAATAGATAACATAAATATTAAATATAGGTATTGCGTCCTACAATTAAAAATACAGATTGAAATCAAAAGTTATAATTTACCTATTATCTACTGACTGTAGCTGTTCACATTTGCAAACTATAATCCAAATTTTTTTATTATTATTATTATTAGCTTCTAGTAAGTACACAACTATGAATAATCCAAATTAATATCCATATATTTTTTTTTTGTAATTCAAACTTTTCATTTAAGTCATTTAATTTTAAAAATGTTACTATTGTAAATTTAATACCTAAATACCTATTACATTTTATTTTTGTAAATACCATAATATAATTTTAAAAACCATATACTTACTTAGATGTATATTTGAAAAACTTTGATTGTATTGTTTGTAAGTTGAATTCATTACAAACTTTGCATAGGTTACACACCTACCCATCATAATTATAATATTTTTATTATTATTTTTTTTTTAATCATATATGTTTATTCATTTTCTAACATTATTATTATTATTAAATAAGTAGTTTCATAATTTTATATAATTTATAGTCTGCACGCTCATCGACTTGCGGACAATGATAGATACCTACCTATTTGATAATATATATAGACATAAAATATTAATGACGTAAATATTACTTAGTTTAGGTAGGTACCTAACCTATACCAGAATAGGCAGAATAACTAGGTAGGTACTACATCCGAGAGTAGCTATACTTCTCCATTCCGATTGATCACCTCGGTTTAAACTTGTTGATTGTTGTAACTGGATTTTTAATGTACGTACAAGATCATCCTCAACGAATATACAACAAAATATTCACCATTTCAGTATTACACCCTTCAAAATAAGATATAATAAATGAGAATGCACACGTAACTGACAATAAATTATTAAAAATGATTTTCTCATAAATTAATAAAGTATAAAAAATAAATATATCTACTACAAAAGTACCTACCTAAGTAAGTATATTTTATATTAATTTTATTTCCTGTTAACGATTACCCGTTGGCCATCCCGTTCGCAGTAACACTGCGTTTTGGAACTGACGATACCGCAGGAACAACTTTCGCGTTACTTTCGTAACGCCACGGCCGTCAAAATATAATTTTGAAACTAAATTCAATCAAAAATATTAATTATGTTTAAAATATTAGTATTGGATAAATATTTCTAATATATGATAAAATTATATAATTATAGTCAATAATAATTGTCGTTTTTTCCACAGAAAATGTAGGAAAGCCAGGAAAGGAATTGACAAAAATATCAATGATGTACTATTATAATATAGACATCTGCGACGATGAATAATACGATCCAACAACCATTCATTCAATATTTTTTCACAGATACTGAGATACCTGTATGGTTGTATATTTTCCAACTACATCATTAGATATAAAATAGATAAAGATTAAGTGTAAATTATGAAATTTATAATATTCCTAGCTAGTAATTTAGGTAAATAATAATTTGTATTTGTAAGCCGATTATTCAAGTTGGAGTTAACCTAATCTAACCCGGGGAAGGGTGATGGTGTGGTATGAAACTATGAAAGCCAGTAGCGTATTTAGGAATCATTATAGAAAGAGAATGATAGGCATTGAATAGTATATATTATAAAAGAAGGGGAAAAAGTCCCCTACACTCCCCTTTGAAGTTCCCAATACTTGCTCACTAAATATTGTATAGTCTACACTTTACATAACATTTTACATTGAATACCATTTAATCATTATTTGTATTGAATTACAATAACTTATTGATTATTATTAATTAAATTTAAATAAATTTCAATTTTTAATTTACATTCAAATATATTCTTTGAGATTAAACTGTTTAAGACCTACTAATTAATTATTACTATTCTATATCATCACCAATGTCCAGTAAAACAATAATCAATTTAATACCTACAAAAACAATAGTATCATACTATCATAAATATTTATTTTTACTATAATAATTATTAATTAGAACATCATGACTTATAATAAAAAAATCAAATTTTCTTTGTTTGGTGGCAGTTCATTAATTACTTCATCAATATTTATGTCTATTGTCCAATGAACTGATAAAAGTGCTAGTCGGTTAAGACGTTCCTACAACAAAAATAATTAATAATGTATTAGGTAATAATAAAACATTATAAATTATAATAGTGTATAGCAATATTAGAAAATAGTATAAGAAAAGCCTCATTCATTGAATTTCTACAGTATGATTTTAATCGTTTTAATGCGAAAAAGCTCAATGCAAATGCTTCAAAAGAAACAGGCAAAGTTACTAATATTTTAAACAAAAAATGGATGTTCAAATAAATATCTTAATAAATTGCAGATTTTTAAGGCTTTTAATTCATTATTTGTCAGATTTTCACAGCTTGAAACTAATTTTTCTTTCCTCATTTTGATTTCAGCCAAACATTGTGCTTATTGATAATAGTGTCCTATATTACGACTTACGAGTACCTATATAAATATAGATCAAATAACTTTAGATATTTTATTTTATAGTTATTGGTAAACTCTGAGTGAAATAAACATTCAAAACGTTTCAAATAAAATAGAAGTATAACTTTTAAGTTTTACAATTTACAACCAATGTTTCAATTTTTTGGTAGGTATTACCTGTTAGAATATTTTTTATGATTTTCCAAACAAATAATAATGGTGATAGCCAGGTTACATGAAATATACTAGATCATTCCAGAATAATATAATACATTGGTTTTGGTATTTTAGTTTAAAAATATTTTGTTTTAAATTAAAAACTGAAATTTACAACTGTACGGTAATAATACAGCCCTCATACAGAATATGAGGGCACGATAAAATAGGAATCGGACAGAACCGTACAAACTCGTCACACCAACTAAAACATAGCAGAGCTTCAGTGGCGTAATAACTAATAACATCCCTAATAATAACCTTTTAACTGATTTTCTTTTTACTTTATTTAGAAAAAATGAAAAATGAATTAAGTAAGTATTTAAATATTAAACACAATTCAGTGTCTAGGCAAATATTGTGTAGGTTATTATAGGTACCTACTTAAATTCTTTAATAATAACAACAAAACAAAAGGTCAAGTGCCGTTTGATCCCCAAATCTACCTCATAAATACGCCACTGATGGATGCTACACCACACATTTTTTTTTTAATTAGTAATAAAGTTAACTTATGTCTCTGCTATAAAATTTAGACTATTTTTGTCTATAATATTATATTTTATAAATAAATTTAATAAATACGTAACAATAATCAATATTGAATATAGTTATAAATTATAATTTTTTATTTGATACCATGAAGATTCTAGTCTTCATGTTTGATACTTATAGAAAGTGTCATGTTTACAATTTTTCAATTGAACACACCATACAAGATACAACTATACGTCATGTACTTGTACACTTTCCATTTCATACTTCAACAATAACTTAAGCTACATAATATAAGTTATAACGTAAACAGTTAATGTCATAATTTTAATTTTTAATTGTCTACATTAATTAGAGGACTGTAAAATATAACAGTTTAAAAATACTCATATCTTGGTTTAAAATTGAATTTTGTAAAAAAAGATAACGTACGGAATTATAAACAATGTTCTTAATTTAAAATTGTATGATAGGTCATTTCATTCTAATATTATACTAAAGCTAACAATACAAGGTTAATTATACTTACCTTTACTTGATGTAAACAAAAATACATATTTACAATTTAATCTAAATTGTCGTAAGTACTTCGAATTAAAATTGAAATAAAATAAAAAGATTTATATTAAATATCTGTAAATTTAAATAAAGCGTTTAGTTTAATTATTAGAAAAATTAATAGAAAAATCAGTAAATTAAAACATTAAGCAAATAATAAATAAGAGAGAATAATAAATTGTCAATTGTTAATTAGTTGTTAAATGTTGTAGGTACATTTAAATCAACAAAATATTTTTTTAGATGTTCGTAAGCTCTACAAAATATGAATGTTGTTTTTTATTTGGCAATAATATAAATAATAGTGGTAAGTATATATTTTTCATTTTTAATAGTTATTATAAATATAAATATATAATACATTCCATTATCTTTATATAATAGATGGTCAATAATCAAGATAGATATGAGTACAAATACAAAATATGTACAATGGCAATCGTTGTAGCACCACGCACGTCGTACACCTTATCTCCACACGGTAATAATAATAATAATAATAATAATAAAGGACAGAATCGAATTTTATTCAGTAAATGTCTTGTAAAATATACGTAGGTATTTACTATTTATATAAAATTGTAATGAACAAATTTCTTGATTTAAATTTGTAAAAAAATTTTTATTCTAATTGTTAGGCTTAAAACCCAACTCGTGTATCCCATTTTTATCATTGGGACACAATACTCGTGTACGAGAAATTTTGTCGAGACATAACGCATTAACTACGTAAACGATAGGTAAAATACCTACTGTATTACAAAAAATTTAATATTACTTTAACATTGTCTAAATACATGAATACATATAATATATTTGCTACTTAGTATCTACACTGACTATACTTAGTGAAAGTCCAGAAGAACTTGAAGTGTTTTTCAATTTGATTTTCGGGCGTCACCGTTTTCCGCCAAAATTGACCTTTCCGTTTACCGCCAGTACAAAAATATATACTTCCTTTTACCGCCACCACACATTTCAGTTTCTATATTTTGGTAACCCCTTAGTAATGATTTTTAAAATAACAAAAACAATTAGGTAATCAATTTTTAATTAAATATTAAAAAAACAAAGTGATTGTTTTCCCGACGACTTTATTAGCAAGTGTCCGATCAATGAAAGACTACAGAACTTTGCTGATTATTTTGAAGAAATATATATTCGTATTTTTGAAGATTGTATTTATCCTCCAAAACGTTGGGCACTTGCATCTTCAGAACTTATATATTGCAAAATAAGCAGCATCGGTCAGTGGCGTAGCCAAGGGAGGGACTGAGGGGGCTGCCGGCTGCAGCCCTCCCCGAAATTTTAAGAAAATTGAACAATTATTTTAATGGTTTATGAAAAACGTTAAAAAAGTCTTAAATTATATTTTACTGATTTTAAGTCGTCATAACTTTTTTTATTTGTTATATATTAATAATTCTTCGGCATCTGCATTTTACACTTATGAAAGAACCTAGGTAAACCACCGCTAACAAAAAATTAATAGCCTCTCCCAAAAAAAAATTCTGGCTACGCCACTGGCGTCGGTGAACAAAAAAACCGTGAAACCAAATTCTAAGACGACAAAAAAAAACCAGAATTTAATTGACCAGTAGGTATAAAAGGAGAGAAATATGCCAATATACATTTGTTACGTTTGTTTTTTATAAAATCATATATTTAATTAAAAATTGATTACCTAATTTTTATTTTTTAAAAATCATTACTAAGGGGTTACCAAAATATAGAAACTGAAATTTGTGGTGGCGGTAAAAGGAAATATATATTTTTGTAAACGGAAAGATCGATTTTGGCGGAAAAGTAGATCACCCTGATTTTCCACCCCCACATGAACATAGTGAACATCAAGTCATATAATACAGGGTATTATACGCACGACTCTTTAAACAGTTAACAGTAAATACCTACTGGCTACTATAATAACTGTATGCATTAGCATTGATGTATTGTGTGCATTATAATATTATAAATAATCCGAAATTTACATGTAACTTATTATATAAATTGATAGTTGATTAATAAAATCCAATATGGATACAAAATAATGGTATCACTGTAATGGTTTTAACACTCTTAACATAAAAATGTTTGTTATAGCCGTTTTAGGTAGGTACCTATATTAATCTGAATAAAACTGACGTATTTTATTAACTATTACGCAGTATTGTA
>VUJU01002706.1:0-33862 GCA_009835225.1 Aphis craccivora
AAAAAAAATTACCCGGCACGTTTTTACATCCTGCCCAACTGCCTATACATCGTATACGAACATTTTCAAAACGAATTTTATTGTCTGATTTCCATTTTCCACACGCACATAATATTTTATACCATATTTAGCACTTCCCTGGTTATTGTATTATATTGTTATTATTTTTCTTTCGATAGTAATAATTCTTATGTGATATATTATTTGACAAACACCTCGTCCGTCCGATTACGGATGCTCGTACGTGCGGCCTAACCGACGAAGGATTTACATATATTTTTGGCACCCAGCTCCGTTCCCAAATCCACGTGTGTAGTCCTTTAATGTATTATTATAAACATTATAAAAGTTGAACGGCGATGGTTCGGAAAAAAAGGCAAACAGAATATAGCATTGTCTGTCTTCAATAGCGATACGATACAATACAATACAATTTTTTTCTTCAAAAATCCCAATTTGATTAATATGATTTTTATATTTACATTTTTTTTTTTTAATAATTTTTATTATTATAGCGATAAATCATGAATACAAGTCAATAAGTAATTAAAGTAAAATAATTAATAATTGAATATTATATTCAATCGTCTAGAACTATCTGCACAGTTTTGTTTTAAAAATACTATTACGCTAAACTAACAAATAAAACTACTTTCTTTTTAGAAAGCACGCGTAGAGTTTAACTTAAATACTTACCTACTGCGTATAAACTGAGTTTTATAATTCACGCAACAAAGACGCATTGTCAGAACAAACAATGCGTTGTACGCAGATACACTTTGTTAATTAATAATACGTATAGGTGCGTAAGAACAAAATAAATAAAATAGGTGGATTAAGTGATTGGTATTATGTCTCAAACAAACGATTATTTGACTAATCGGAATCTATGTACGGAATAGTTATTGAACGAATGACAATAATATGAAAAATAAAATAATATATTATGTTATTATTATGACCTAGAAAGATGACGAAAATCTCATATTAGGTATATTCGCAGCATTTAGATTAGGTAATTGATTTGCTACGCCCGCTCGATTCTTGTCGTTATTTAATTTGTTATTGCTTTTGCAACTCTTCCTATTTAATACCTATATAATATTGATAGGTATTTTCGAGGATCGACTTACGAGCTACGTTGACGGTTAAATAACACGCGTGAGTATACTAATCGTATATAGTATGCTCGTCGTCGTTGCACACACAGTACAATACGTCATTATATACATTACAATGTGTATATTATTATATAAACACTATATGCTAATCCAAAGTCGCTAAAATTCCGACGTGCGTCGGATGTTTGGTTCAAAAGGAAAAAAAAAATACAAAATCTGGCGCCCGTCGCGTGTATGTATCATATATTCGTATAATATAATAACAATAATAAAATCTGTTCGTCTGGTCTTTATAATACGCTCGCCCGATAATATGTGTCGAAGAAAATATATAAAATAACACAAACCGTTCGCGTATAATAACATTGGCGTAATGGACTTTGCACAATGTATTTATATGTGTATATACGAACGAGCAATAATAATAATGGTAATAATAATATATAAAGAATAATATGATATGATATACATACACGCGTGAGTGTAGCGGGCGTAATATGCATTGCGTATTTAATATCACAGTCTATGGCGGCGTATTATTATTGCCCCCGGGGCATCCCATATAGCGGTTGGACCCGGAGGAAATATTATTATTATTATTATTTTGTGAGACGTTGAGAGAAATTTTTGCCTAGTAAATTATTCGAATGACGATTTTCTTCATGATTTTTTTTTTTTTCATCATTTATTGAACGATTTTCGCGCCCGAAGATTCCGGTCTGCAGGGCGAAGCGGCGGTCAGAAATATTCATGTAACACTATTTATATTATATTGTTATTAGCTCGTGGACCATAATAAAACAATATTATATATATACGATCGATGATACACATAATATATTTGAGCGCACGCAAACATGCCGATAATTAATTGTCTTTATATAGAGAGAGAGAGACGCGCTCGTAACTGTGTCCGCCGCTTGTTACTTTTGTGTCGGACGTGATGTGAATGAACCCTGACAAGTCTGGGAAAACAGATGTGTTTACCCGGTGTTTCTAATGACAATTTTTATAATTAAACAGATATTTAACAACAGCCATAATATAATAGCTATATAGTACTCACTTCGTGTGTTATAATATATGTATATATCATAAATTATTATATTATGTATGTATACCACCGCGAGTATATTAATGTAAAACGACGTTTCGTCTGATGTATAATATTATACTACATAATATAAGCGCATATCGTACTTAAAGAAACGGTTTTTTGTCTCGAATGCACTCCATGTTTAAGTCCGTAAAATGTATATTATACTGTTTTAATATTTGTTTTATCGTTAAAACAACGTATACAATATGTTTTTTTTTTTTTTAATTTTATTTTTTTGTATTTTTACTTTTGGTTTTTTTGAACACTACGTAGAATATTTCAAATGTTTTGTCTATCTGTGCGTTTAAACATAACAGAAAAACAAATTGTTGAATACATTTCATTAAACAGTATTTTTCTGTCGATAAATGTAATTAACTCATGCTTAGAAAATATCACACAAAATACAAATATTTACATTATAAAACAGTATTTCTGGTTAATGCTTTTTATCAAATTTTAAATAACAATAAACGATGTTTTTAATTTATTTAATCAATTTTGTGGTGTACGAGTTTTTCATTTTATTTGACACGACAAAAAGTAACGGGTCCAACGCGATGCTGTTGTTTTAACAGTATAAAAACATTTCACAAAAAATAACTTTGATTAATATTTTTAAAACATGATTTAACGTTTAAAAATAATTAGGTTTCGCGTTTACAACAAGAGTAAACCTGCACTCTGCAGTAAACAAAAAAAAAAAGTTATATACTTGACGGTTACAAGTACATAAGAGGATGATAACACGCTCTTTTCGAAATCGTTAAAATAAATTTCTAAGGAATATATTACTTCCTTGTACATTATATTACTTTTATGTGTACAATTAATGTTCATAATATAAAACGTTATTTATACATGTAATAGCAGTACGGCCGTAAATTTATGAATATTACAATATTCATCATTATTAGCGTCCGTAACAATGCGTAAGTACTCCCGGTAGATAATACGTTTTTTTATGAAAATATAAGAATTCATAAAAATAAAAAAAAGTCTTCAGTTCGCGATCACCGCACTCGGAAGACTGCAACGACTGTTGGCCTAGTAGACACAACGTCGAATCTTATTTATGGTTTAAATTTTACGTTATTGTTGACGAAAAAATATAGGATTTTCCGTCCATCGCAATAATGAAAAATCACTATGTAATGTTTTTTTTTTTATCCCATAAATATTTTATGCACCCTTGTACGTAATGTGACGTATATAATATAATATCTGCGCGGTATAATAATCCTTTTTGATGCGAATATAAATATAAAACAACGTGTATAGGTATACTTGAAATCGTACAGTGTACAAGATAATATTATGTGCGAGTACAAAAACACACGTCGCCCATATTTCGTATATAATAATATTATGTAGGTACCTACATACGGTTCTGTGTGTATTTAACCCTTTTGGTGTTCGTGGGAAACCGTCCTACCCTTATGTATATTTCAGGCCCGCAGATTTTTTAGTCTTTGCTTAAAAATAGATACATGTTTCTGTCGGTTTTTTCGTCACAGTGTTTTTTTTTCTTTGACAATCCCCAGAGATTAAGTAGGGTTTGGTGAACCCTCGCCACACGCAATCCAAACAATAATCATGGTACTTTGATGTTGACGGTTTTTTTTTTTAATCCTAAAAACAAACTATACGTTGTTCCCCGAATATGAAATCTAAGTAAACTAAATAAACTAAAATGTTGTGTTGGTTATTGCTTATTTTGCGACACGTGTATGAACATATTATTAATAATATAATATGGTAAGTTATAGTATACTAGCTACTATAATTTATCGTGTAACGATTAATATTGATATAAATGACCGCGGTTATATGAGTTTATACAATGTAAAAGGTTTGTTTTTTTTTTCATTTCGACCATCAATTAATATTTGGACTACAATTACAGATCGGTATCTCGTATGGCCCTAAGCTAACAGTATTTCGAGTCCCCCTTTGAACATGATATAATACTATATTAATAACTAATAAGTATATTACCATTATTAAAAAAATTAACATTGATAACATCGTCTATATACTTGTATGATTAATAGCTTTTAATTATTTTCATAAAAGTTATAAATATGGAAAATAATCTTTATGTATCTTTATACTTATAAATTATTTTTAAACAAAGTAGATATTAAAAAAAAAAAAAAATTTAAAAATTTAGCTATAATAATTTATACTTATTTGATAGCATCTCAATTTTCGAAATCTTTACTAGGTATGAGATAAAGCTCGTGTAGAATATTTTATTCTCTCTTGTTCGTACTAAATAATTTATGAATTCAACATGTAGGTATTAATAAAACGTGATTATATTTTAATCATTTTTCAACATATAAAATTTGTCTAATACAGCGGTTCTCAACCTTTTTGTAATCGCGTACCACCTACACAGTTTGAAAATTTGTACGTACCACCTGACCATTTTTTTGCTTTTTTTTTTTTTTTGGTTATTGATAATGTGTAATACGTATATGTTTTTTATAAAGGGAGATTTCCTTCGCGTACCACCTATATTAGCTTGCCGCGTACCACAGGTTGAGAACTGCTGGTCTAATAGGTAGAAACTATGATGATACTTATTCACAGAGAATAGAACAATAACGGTAAAATTAAATCTTGTCAAAAATATTTTAAAATTAATACCATTATCGAGTATTGAAATAGTAAAAATTATTTTTTAGCAAAATAAATTAATAAAAGTATTTGATCACCGGTATTTATTACTTTAAAAGTAATATTACTTAATTTGCACACCACGCAATAATGTACCTACCTATAATATAGTTAATTTTTAGAATTATACTGACATACATATAATACGTTATAAAAAAACTTTAATTTAACTTAAAATAAGTGTTTTATTAAAATTCAAAGCATATGATACATCGTTGCTTAACGAAAACCAAAATTGTATCAAAGAACACATAGATCTGTAGCAAACTAATCCAACGACATATGAAAACGTTTATAAAATTTTAGATGTTGGATAATACATAATATTATAGTTATTCATATTTTCTATGTGAACAAAAGCACAAAAAATTATCAAAAATGCGATCATTAATAGAACGATAAGTACCAATATCAATAATATTATGTAATTCGGAAACTCCAAAAATGATCACAAAAACATAAACATAAAATTATAATTTATAACGTAATATTACAATATGACGATAAAATGAACAATAACAATAGAGTTAAATTTTTTATCTACATTTACTCGTTTTCAAGTTACCCTCTTTGACTATATATACTGATATTTACTTTGTTTGTCTGCTTAACGTGCTCAACTGAGCCTTTCGCACATTAATTTTACGGCAATTAGTAGGTCTTGAGATATATTTAGTGTAACATCGTTCATCGTCAAATTGAAATGTCAGAACAAAATATTTATAGCCGTCCATCCAGGATTTTAAATGAATATTATGCTATTTCAATTATAAATAACTAATTTAAGTTTTAGTTTTTAATAGAAGTCGGCGATTGAAGATTGTCAAACCGACACAACCACACTTGAATTTATAATATGTCTCGTTGCGTGAGATACTTATATGATGGACGGCGATACACATACTATGGTCATGAATGGTTTTGTTTAAATGGTGACAAACCGCCGTCACTTATCTCCAGTGAAATTTGTAACTATGAAACAGACAGTATTGTACGGGTATGTATATAAGATGATCTCGGCCAGTTAAGCAGTCGTCGTATTATGCTATGTGTATTAAATAAACGAATGACACGATAAGTACACTAAAAGATAAAATATACCATAACTCTATTGAATGTATAAATGTAATTGATAACACATTTGCGTTATTTAATAGAATAGGTACTTACTTAATTGTAGCGTAGTACCGTTATAAAACGTGCCCAACGTTTCAAGAGATTTTGAAATTATACAACCTAACTTAATTAACATTACATTATATTATACTATAACGATTCATTATAATTATTACCATTTTTAGTGCTATGACATTATTTTGAAATTATTTCGAATAAAAGGATTTAATTAAACAATATTGCTAAAATGAAAAATAGTTTATTAAAAACTTCTTAAAAGATAAATTTAAGTAAAACTTTTATGAGCTAAAAGCATTACTCCGAATTCAAAATGAAACTGGATGTTTGATGTTTTCGTTTTATATTTCTAAAAACAATAATTTACAAAGTTTAATAATAAAAAAAAAATTGAATGGTAGGTAATTAAATAAATTTATAATAATATTATACATATTTATTAACTTAATAATATATATTTTTTAACGCTTTCGTACGATATCAATAGATAACGAACATATTAGTTATACTAATTTATTAGTAAATAATAAATATATCATTTATTTAGTATAAGGGGCATGTGATGTTACATAATATGATTTAAACTCTCGATGCTTGAAGAACAGTCGTTATAGTATTATGTCATATTATCATTATAGTAATTTATAGTAGATTTAACGTCACTATAATTTACAATGAATATAATGTTATTAAGATAATATATTTAGGTATATTATATTAGGTGTGTTTACATATGATATGCATAATCTATACTTAATAGAACTAAATTTTACCGATATAAAGATTTAACTTAACGTATGAAAGTGTAAGCTGCTGTGATTTAATTAAACAAAGAATAGAATAAATAATTATTGTATTAAATATTTCAAGAAATTTAGAAATATACGAGAAAAAAATATATTCCCATATATTATGAGAATGATTCACTCATTACAAATGTACAACTCAAGTATCGACGTACATTTTTAATTTATTAAATATGAGTACCTATACCAAATCTACCGAACTAAGACAAACAGTGTATTATAAATATTTTTGTGGAATTTCATATTGGCATCATGGAAATTATGGTTCATTAATCATATTATGAATCATATTATTATATATTTCATTTTTCATCGATAAATCGTAAAATCGTTTATCGTATGATGTTCAATAAGCTAATTGACCCCGAACAACATAATTTATTTTTTTATAAAATAGTTATAGTTAATGTATAATAATGTATATATTATTGTAATTGATTAAATGTTTATGTTATATTATTGTAATGTAATTTGTTTTCGTATCTATTTACTTTTATTGCACAAAATATCACCTACCTATAGGTATTGAACGATACAACGGAATTTAACGGAATAATTCAGTAAATTAAAATTTGTCGACGAATATAACTAAATCGATAACTTTGTTAGATACTGTGCAACGCGCAGTCTTCTAATTTCTATATTACTATTGTAAATATTGTAATACGTCAAACTCCAGTGTAATAACTAATTGTACGCACAGCCACTTCGAACGACGATAACGATGTAGCTCGTTTGTAAGTAGAACTTTTAAATTATATATTGTGTAGATAAAAAAAAAAAAATGTACAACCCGGGCACGCATCCCCTAATCGTATTATCATCATCTGGATGAAGCAAACCGAAAAAAAAAATAAACAGTTTCTCTCGAAAAGCGGCGCTGCAGGTTAGGTCTGTGTGCAGATTCTCACGCGTTTTTCCTCATAATTTATTGCAACGACGACGTAATTCGACCTAGATAACACGGTGTCGGGCCAATCTGCACGCGTCGCGCCGTATAGTATACACCCGACTATAATAATAACCACGACCACGTTTGACGATGATAATGGTAATGATAATAACGATATTACGGTCGGCGGCGGCGGCGGCGGCGTGGGACTGCTTTTCACGCGATTTCGGTTTAAAATTACAAATCATTCATTTCGTCTATCATGGTTTAATTCGGTTTTGGCGCCAAACGATTGAGTAGATTTGGCGCCGTAATTGTGTTCGCAGAGACCGCGTTGACAAAAGCGTGTGTGCAAAATGTCCCGCAGCCACTGTATAACATGCGGCAAGATACATTGGCGTGTGTACCTATATATACATAGTATATTGTACATTCGGTGGCTGGCGTATATAATATGTACTAACGAAACCGACGCCGCCGCCGTTTTTGCCGCACACATATTACCTGTATAGGTGCACTGTTGTTTCTTGACCAAAGACTACATATTTTATTATTATATTATTATGATTATTATTATTATTATTGTTATTACTATTATCATTATTACGGATTGCGCCTACGGCGGAGCGGTGGTGTTGCCAATTTTCGTCGGTGACATTCAAAAGTTGTATGTTGCTAATTTTGCAGTCGGAAGTCTCGTCGTCATCCATATTATTATTATTATTATTACCATTATATTGTTATAAACGCGTTTCGCGTAATTGTATATTATATCTCTTATAAAATCGTTTTAACAATACGAGAGTGGAAAGCGTATTTTAATGTAATATCATAACATAACAACAAATAATAATTTGACCGTAGTCAGAGGGGATGGACTATCAGTCCTTAACCCAAAAATAATTTATCGTCGACTTCAGCCACTTGTATTACTTAATATAGGCTAATGAAAAATATAATTAAATCCACAACGAAATGTTATGAATTCGTCTTTAGAGTGCGAAGTATTTAATTATATATAAAAAAAAACTACAGGTAATTTAAAAATAATTATAGGTTGTATAGTTGTTGTACTTAAATAAAAACCACATGAGTTGTACGTTTTTCGTTAAAAATCTAATTCCATATTCTATTTAACTTTTAAAAGTTGTAATTACTATACCTACCTACGTTATATTGTATCCGCCACTAACTGTTGTATTTATAGATGACCGTAATTAATAATCATGTTACGTATATTAGGTAGCTACTTATAATATTTATGCGCTATGATTTTTTTTTTTTTTTATGAAGACTGACCAAAAACATTGTATTGGTGAATAACACTGTATGTATCATTCTCAAAACCTATGTCCACAACACGTACGGATATTTCAAGTACCTATAGTGATATATGCATTACGTTCTGTTTTAAACTATCAATCTCGCGTTAAATCTGTACGCACGCCACAGAGCGTTCAAGGTTCGGGATTAAAACGAACGTGTGCCTACGAAAAACGACTGGTCTAGGCTTTGTGTCTTCATTGAAAACGATTCATATTGTTTTTTTGGATCGCTGTCTTTGTTTCAATACACAGCTGCAGCTGCAGTGATTATCATTCCACTCCTATCTCTCGACGACTGACGAGTGCAAATTGTAAAATTGTTACCACTTTTTTTTTTGTTTATGTCTATTAGTTTTTAAGTATAGCTGCAAACATTATTAATCTAAACCGGCGTTCTGTTGGCGTTTGTTCCGCAATATATTGACAGTGTTCTAAAATTTACCCGTAGTACCTATATAAATCGTCAAATATTTGAATACGACGAATTTAGTTTCAAGATAAATAAATACATTTTTATTTAGTTTTATTTTTAAAATACGGGACGAATGTTTTAAAAAATATATATAAAATTACTAATATTATCTATTTTTACGCACATATTTCACCCATTATATACAAATAAATATTATGTATGACACATTAATAATATATTACAATCAGTGATTAATACAAAGACCACTAAATATCATTAATATTCACATAACATTATTTTACTATATCGATTTGGTAATTATAATAGGTAAGCGGTAAGCTTTAATGGTATCCTAATAAACCAGTCGATTAATATTGTCCTTGTTAGTTATATAATTATATTTTCTATAATATATTAAAGCCTTAGACACTAGTGTTCGATTTTTTTTAAGTAAGCATTGTGGCTTTATGTTTATAAAAAAAAAGAGTGAGGAGAGACAGCCGATCTACATGTCATAATATATTTGTATACAGGCCCTCCGAAATCAAACTTTGACATTAACACTGACTGCTATAATATGACTGCACTGACTGGTATTTAAACCACTAGTGAAATGCTGTGAATATTACTATGACCAAAAAATAATAATATAATAATAATATTACATTCAAATAAATTGTAAGAATATTGCATTTTGACAAGCATTCTTAAAAGGTAAAAGTTGATTCGTTAAGTCTAAATTGATGGACGCCGCGACGTGTATGAAGTAATAGCTACATGTAAATCGGATAATATATTATTTAGTATATTATACGTACCACATATTTTCATATACACTTATGTCTCAAGTCGTTAATATAATATAATTTATTTTACGAACTGAATAGTTTCGTGAAGGTTTATTCTGTGTTAATTATTTCTGAAGTAGAACCTTATTTCAAGCCAAAATATTCGGTACCTAATAAACATTTTTAGAAGCTAGTATTTACAAGAATATTTTAAATTATTAATATATATATATATTAATGATGTTTTGTGTCAAAAACTTATTTCTAATTATAAAAACTCTTGAATTATATTTAAATTTAAAAAGACACATTGTCTGCTACTATTTGAATTTCTGTCGTAGAATAATGTACCTACCAACTAAACTAGTTTTATTTCTGAGTAAATTTATCCAAATACAAACCCGATTTCAAGTATACAGACTGCTCCAAATTCCACTCTAAGAACCTGACTTATTTTTTCTATGAATAAGACTTAGGCACAGAGAGTATAGCCACTTATAAGTAGTATATAATATACTTGCGGGTTGAGATGGCTATGTATTTACACCTAATGTCAGTCTAACGTTAAAACTTGTTTCGAGGAAATAACAAAGATAATAATATGTATATCCTAAATCAATCGCGATCGTATCTATACGTTCAGTGCGATTATTGAAATTAAATACAGAGTGGAAATAAATACCAATCGGCTTGTTGTATTATTAATATTATTTATTTTTTTTATATATATTTATTAATTTAAAATTATATTGAATGCTTTAAATACACGTCATGCAATTATATCTAGTCGTCCAATATAACTTGTTAACGTGCAGATAAGTTTATGTGTATAATAAAATTTCACAAAATAATGTTATATCGTATAAAATGAAACGATAATAATAGTGCAAACTAGATTTGTTGGAGGTATTCACCCTCCTACTAGAAGAAACGTTAATTTCGATGTTCTCAGTCGTCTGACAAGAAATATAATATAATATTACCTACTTCATTCCTTTCTCACCCGTTATAATAATTATTTTTATTTCTATTATGAACCCATGCAGGAAGAAAAATTTTATGAAATAACCTGAATCAAAACCAAATTGCAAGCTTGAATTTTTCCTTTTTTTCTTTTACAGAAAAAAAAAACAAATTTACAATTGTTTAAAACCTGCAATTAATTTGAAAAATTCTGATGAAAACTAAAATAAGTCGAATGTGTGCCGCATAAAATATAATCATTAACCAATTCAGATATAATCAATATTATATAATTATTGTTGCAGGTATGACTACTAAATAATATTTATAACAACTCACTTTAATAATATAATGTATTTTAGAATGTCCTGCAACATTCCTGCTTCGGGTATACGTATATAATAATACATTGTGTGCGTGTCTTATTGATACCTATTTTACAATTTCTATTATAAATTATTCATTTAGCCATATGTATGATATAACAATAATTTATTTAGTACATACCTATCTACCTCGACTGCGGATATAAAATAGAATTCTCGGTTATGATTGATAATATCGTTTTGATATTTTTCCATACAATGAAAATCATCGTACACGCGCACTAGCTGCACACAGTGACCCGGGCCGGGCCGAGTATTTTTCTGGCCAAAACAGCCAAGTCATGTTTGTGGGCCGTACCGTCACATCATCCGTGGCTGCGATAACGCGCGACTCTGTTTTCTATGTAAGACGTGTATATTATCTGAAATTAAAATCTTAATTTAAATAAATACAAAAAAATTTACACTCTCGGAAATAATTTTCACGGGCCAATCGTTTCTTATTCTCGTATTCTCTTCGGTTGGTTTTTTTTTTTTTTTAATGTATTTATTATATTCTTTATTTTTATCGTTTTTGCACGATTTTGATTGTCCGAGTGCTATATGATTTACAATTGAAGCTCTTCCAAGTCGTTTGCGTCTAGACAGCGATTTCATGCGAATATCCATTCTTTGTTGCCATCATGTAAAACGTTTTTTACTGCAAATCTAAAATCCAATTATCTCTCACCTTACGCACGACGTACATTATTGACATCCATAAAAAAAGGTTCTTCGATTTTATTTCTTAGAGTAAGAAATAATAATAACAGTAATAATAATAATGAAATAATCGCGCACCGTCGAGCTTGTCAATACAATAATATTATCATTCCTATATAGGTATAATATTTCGTGTATGTAATCTTCCTTTATCGCTGTTTAACGTTTATACGCTTGTAATTGCCGCAATAGACGTTTTATGCAATGTTTAATATGTCGTACGTTAATATTAACTTATATTAATTGTATATAATGAAAAATATTACTGTTGTTTAATTGGTTTAAATGAAAATTTTGCAAACAAAGTAAAGTACAATAAAATTATTTAAAACAGATAAAACATTTGAAAAATTAATTATACAATATATTTTATACACGCTTATATCGAAGTTTTATAAAATAACATATTATTATTATAATATATACAGACATACTATAAAATATTTACTAGGGTAAAGCGGTGTATCAAAGTAGTACAGATTTTTTGGTTATATAGTTAATCAACGCGGTTCAACATTGTTTATACCGGTTTAGTTAAAAATTTGTGTATACGTCGGTTTATCCCTAACAGTACCTACCATAAATAATATTATTATTCACGGTAATTAAAGCGTTAGTGATATATATATATATATATATATATATATAAGGAAAAAAATAAGTTAAAGTTAATTTCTCAAAATTAATACTATTGACTTTTTAAGGGAAAATTTACATCGTTTTTTGAACATTCCAGTAAATGTCTTATTTACAACAGTCAACAACACTATGAAATTTAATGTGTTAACATCTACTTATGTAGCTTATATTTTAACCATATTCTTATATTAACATATACTGCCTTTTCAAATAAATGTTGAACACCATTATAAAACTAAATTTGAAATCATAATTAATTAAACAAATCAGCTAAATAATAAATATATTTATATCATTAACTAACATACTAAATGTAGTAATGCGTATATTATGTAGTATATGTCAAATTAAAAATAAAAATAAATATCATGTAACTTAAACCATAGCAATACACAAAATCATTTAATACACGACTCTCAGTTAAAATACGAAATATCAAATAAATATACATATATACATTTATAAATGATATAATTGTGTAACATTTTGTTGTCATTTTTTACGTCAAATATATGACATATATTATATTTAAATATTATATTATTAGTATCTTAAAAGAGTTTACATCTTGATCATTGGGAGAGGAGTAAAAGTTTCAATTAAAAAAAATCCATAACTAGACGACACGCACTCGTGAACGTGAAGAAGTGCATCTGGCATTAGTAGTTGCAATATGGAAAAACGTCATATTTTTTAGTACACGACACCGTCACGTATCGTGTTTCTGTATACTTTCTTCCTCCGGTAATAAATTTTAAAAATATAACTCCCTGTTTTCGAAATCCTTTCCCCCTGACATCCACTATCCAGGAAAGGGTTGAGCAAAACCAACGACCCACATCCCTTCATCATATTTCGTTTCTATTTCGGTTACTCGTGATGACGATAAAAAAAAAAAAATAAATAAAAAAATAAAAAATATGTACGGTACCTAACCAGAATCATGAAACATATTTTAATTGATTGTGTCGACAAATCTAGTGTTTCTTAAAATTTAATTGCTGTTTTGGCGTTACGTAGTAACTATATGGGATGAAAACGCATTTCTACATAAACCACAGATCGTTTACCGATTCCGTTATTTACAGACTATAGATACACGGCTCATAATATTATTATATCCGTAGTGTTATTATTACAATATTATTGTACCATTCGCTCTGGAAAATTAGCTTATTCGTCATTTCAATAATTATATACTGATAATTAAAATGAGCGATAAAAATGTAAGTAGATTAAAATCTATTAGTTACCTACGCGTTGTGTAGTTAAACATTAACTATACATCTTCGGTATCGTTACAGTTGTATTACTATGATAATATAATACTGCAGTATGCTGTAGAGGTACACAATATGTTTAAAGTTATCAGTAACTTAATGATTTTTGTTATAGATCTCTGGTACAACTTCGTATGAACAACTCGTTAACCCCCGATTGAAAAGTGACACCGTCCGTAGCAAATTAGCCGTCGCGGAAGAAAACGCTTATTACAACGAAACTTCGATCAATAATTATGGCTACGAGATCGATACTGAAGAAGCGTACCCGTATCCCGAGGAATGCGAAGAAGGATTTGAATTCTGCAAGAGTAAGAAGAAACCAGTGAGTATATTTTTATGAAATACAAAAAAAAACTATGATACAGCAGTCAAGCGCATTTCTATAAAAAAATAATAACTGATTATATTAAGATTTAAGGTAAATATTTTATATTTTTTAGTATGTTCAACGATCGAGATCTATTTTGGAAGAGGACGCATTTTCCGAAATCGTGTTAACCGCTGTCGAAGCCAGAAAATGTCTGAATCGTATCGGCCAAGTAGGATCGGGATTGATTTACGCCTTTGTTCAAATCGATATCGACCATAGGTGAGATACGCTATAAAATTATTGAGTTTATTAGTTACGGGTAAAAAATAAAAGAACCATAATGTAATCGAAAGTCACTGTCGAAGATTTTCTACTTTAAATTTTAACTTAATTTATTGGTGTAACAACAATGATTACCATTTATCACCAAAGAGTACACTTACATATTTATATCGTATAGGTGCTTATTTATATTTGATATACCTAAGCATCATACCTACTATCTCGTGACCGTTTTAATTATTATCACCATCATTAAATCGAGTTCTTGCACCTATAAGTGGAGTAAGGAAGCTCTTTATGCTTTTATGTAATATGCTTAATAATTTAAAAAAATCAAAATTTGAATAAATACAATTATTTAAAAAAAAAATCGATATGAGCTTACACAAAGTAAAATATAGTAATATACAGTAATATATATACACATATTTGGATACAGTTTAATGACACCCAATCCTATAATGTGTAATGTGAAGAATACATAATAATAATATAATATTGTCTCGCTGTATCTAAAGCGAATAATAATATTATTATGCATTATAATATATTATGCGGATATTATATTATTGTATACAGGCATTCGGTGTTATGCAATTTCACGACAACAATAATACTAAGCACTTGTTTCGATAATTTTAGGAGCCTTACAAACATCGAGGAAATCATAAACTTTAAGTATTTATCTTTTATAAACGTGTCGCACAACAACTTAAACTTGGACGCTTTGGACGTGCTCAGAGAGTTGGAATACGTAGTCGTGGTACGGGCCGATCACAATAACGTCGATTCCCTTTGTCTGTCTCCAATGCCGTATCTACAGGTATAAAATATAATATAATATTGTACAGAATAATCGACTCCTCCGTGGGAGGATAAAGTGTTATGACACGTATACTACCATTACCGACACCCTGACGTATTCTTATCATTAATAATGTTTTTTTTTTTCATTTTTTTTTTTATCTTAATAAATAACAATATAGTGTTGTATAATATTCCTTTTATTTATTGTTATTTTTTTTTTACAGGTTTTGACCCTAAACTCTAACAGAGTCTCGTCGCTTTCGGGTCTTAAGCAACCATCGCTAGAGTGTTTGGAACTGAACGGTAAGTGGGGTGTAATTTTTTTGTTCGTTCTACGCACCCTGTTTGATACTTACACGACTGTGTAAAATGTATATATAATATTATTATGTATATATATTTTTTTTTCATTAGTATCATTATAAATTATAATACATATTTGTAAAGGGTAATTTATCAAGCCACAATCGTCGCCGTCGAACAACGGCCAAGTGTCGTGAATATTACATTTTCCTATTGTCCCTGTCCATTTTTCTCGGTGGACAATTTATTAGATGCATTCAATTATTGCCCCCGGTGTATATATTGTATACAATATAATATATGCCATGCACTTATTTATCGGTTACTGCAAATTACAAATAGCATCGGTTTGTGCAATCCTATCATATTATACTAATACGACATTTTTATTGCGTGTACAACATTACGTACACAATACCTAACTGATAATTTAATTCCTTTTTCAAAACGGTTGTAAGATGTTATATTTTTGTATACATTTTATTTTGTTTCTAATATAAATCAATAATAATTGTACCCAAATGTGTACATAATACATGTATAATAATATATATATTTAGATAATTCTACCGTAACATGCATATGTTATATGTATATACTAACCACTAAGTTTTATGAGTTTATGACTCATATTAATATTACAGTTAAATGCTCGATTTTCAGAGCCTTATTGATTAACTTTAATAAATTCTAAGATATTATACAAATGCGTTCGGCGATGGACATTGTTCTTATTATAATATTTAGATATCAAATTATAAATTTGCTTCAATGTTGTATTATTGTAGTGTAAAATTCATTTAATAAATTTAGTCTGAATTTAACATATTGAAAAAATATATATTTTAAATTATCTATGAAAATAATGATGATAATAATAATCACGAAAAAAATTTGGACATTATACATACAAAAATATAAAATATTATAATTATTAGTGTATTCTTGTCATTTACTAAATAGTACCTAAGTACCTAAGTACATAATAAATTAATACTTATCATTAATTTTATCGTTTGCAAATGTTTTAATTATATTTAAATTGTATATTTTAGAATTTACCAAGATAATTTTTTCTTAATTAGTTTATCAGTTAAATCCTAGATTTTACTACCTAGTTTAACTTAAATATCACTTGAATCTTGATAATATTAAATGTCTTAGTCTAAAACTATAACATATGTGTATGTATAATTCACAAATAAAATATACTTATTTAGTTAAATATAGTTGAAATTGTATAAAACAGGTGTCGTAAGATCAAGTGTATGAAGTCCTCCTTTTAATCTGATAACAACACACCGCTAATACCTACATACTAAATGCATATTATAAATTAATTTGCTAGCTACGAAAATAAAATATTTTTATAATTTTGTTCACGTCTTTTTTCAAGTCGAATAATTTAGTTTTTTGCAATTTTATTTATTTTTTGGCACAAAAATACAAACCAATATTACAAATCTTTTGCCGTCGGCGGGCGCCGAGGGAGTGATATTTTCTTTCTGGTACACACAGTCGGTAACAAAACCGTTCATCTTTTAAATGTTTATTTTATGCGCAAACATCTTCTATTTTTGGACAATATACATTTTACAAAACTTTAAAATGTATATACATTTTACTTTAGTTTCCTATATAACATGAAAAATGTACAATAAATATTAAAATTTAGTCGTTGTTGAAATAATTTAATGAACAATTATTAACACAATTAAAAAAAAAAAAACAAAAAATATTTATTAATCTAAATTAAATCCAATGTGTTTTCTATTTGAATTTAACCAAATAATTGAAATAATATTATATTATAGCACTAATATTTATAATGTACATGTATTTATTATTCGTATACGTATAAATATAGAAGTATACAATTATTATTTTTCTAGAATATGAATAATTTAGTTTTGAACATTCATTAAAAAAAATAATCTATTTCTTATTTTGTATTGGTAAATTTCCTTAATACAGTCTGGTTTCCGCAATAACTCTATTATGTTGAAGGTACATAAAAAAAAAAAATCGTTTTGATATATTATTTATTATTGAAGAATGAAGATTTGTTAATCGATAATATTTATTTATAGGTATAACTTCAAAGGGGATAAAAATATTTCGAGTTTTTAGAATTATCAAGATTAAATTTTATCGTGACTTCACTGCATTTCATTTCTGATTGCTTAGATTTATGATAATAACTGAGATTATTTAAACATAACAGTTTTGGTTTTGTCAAATTATAAAAGGTTAACATTGAATTTGATCAGTCGATATATAAATTAATGGTCATATTTTCCTTTTTTTTTTTTTTTTATCACGCATGTTAGTACTTTGAAACAGCTATAACATGATCGAACATCGAGTGTGATTTTATTCACTAGTTATATTTTTTAAATGTATGTTACATACACGCAATAATGCATAGACTCAATTTTTCAATCATAATTTATTAAATGTTTTCTTTCAATTTAAAACTACTTCTATATATTTTAAAAATTATCACTAATAAACAGTAACCTGTATAGATCCGTTGGTTTGAACGTTCATACTCGTTATTCGAAGTATATTGTTATACGCACACGCATAAAAGGTAAACGTTTACTACTATCGTGTAAGTATATAATATTATTATTACATTCGTATTCCATGTATGTGTATATATATTTATTATTTAAGTACGAGAGTGATGTATAAGACGTATTCAAATACACATTCATCATAACGCTGTATATGCAGTGTATTATATCAAAAATTTCCCCAGTTCAGATATTATATTATATACTCTTTGTGGTTGCGTTTATTATATCCTGCACCTTACGGATTCCATTTAAATGAACGTCATAAAGTATCCTGACATTCGTTTAACACAACGGCAACGGTGGCGGGTCGTTCGTATCCGCGTCAACTATACCTATATGCAGTAGATAATAATAATGATAATAACAATATTATGTGTTATTCTATTTTTGGAGGCATTTTCTCTCAGCCTCGATTAACCACAGGATGTATAGTATTAAAACCACAAAAAATAACGTTAAAAAGAAAAGGGAAAAAATACCACCGGCGCAAGACAGAAACACCACTCGAACGACGTAAAATACCGGAATAAAATAAAAACCAACTTGCGCGTTTAAATGATTAACACGTGACGCCAATTCGTTTGACCCCACCGGGTCTCCCTTTTGGGAAACGCGCTGCAGCAGTCGTATTATAGAAGACGCACATCGTCGTCATACCTCTGCAGCACGCACTGACAGGCAGCTGTCGGGTTATTCCGTCGTGTTTACGACGTGTAAAAAGTCGAAGGTCTCCGAAGAGTAAAAAAAAAATTTAAACAAGACATAATATAGAGCTAGCAGATCTACCGCTACAATTGAACTAATGACTAACATGTTTAATGTATTATTTTATTTTTTTTTAAGTAAACGCTTTACCCAACTATTATGTATATACATATACGAGTTACGTATAATATTTTTTTTTTCCCGAGATTTGCAATGAAATTCGAAGTACACAAAAATAACCTAACCTATCATCATATATATATATATATAAATATATAATAGTTTAATACTAATGCCAATTTATGCACAGCAAATGGACGATAAATGTGCAACATATTTCATGTTAAACATACCTTAGTATGAACTTAAGTTAGTCTTTTTTTCTAAAAAAAAATCCGAATCTTGACTATTTGCATTTTGTATTAATATATTTTATATTTTTACTAAACGTATCTTGATTTCAGTAACTATTGTGTACAAATTCAATTTTTTAAAGAAATGCATAATTTTGTAACAGAATTAAAATTAAAATTTTAAATTATCAATTGTCTGCTTAATCCTTAAATATTTTTTAATATAAGTTAAACATTCTTCTAAATGTATTATCCATACTGACAAAATGTCCAATTTACAATATATTTGTATAAATAATAATAATACTAATATAATTTAATTTAAGATAAGTAGGTAGACTAATAATAATAAATACAATGTTTATTAAAATAATTGAATATTTCCAGAGGACATTAAAATATTAATTGGGTCGTTTGACATAATACTTTTTAGAATAATGAGGAATATAAAACAAATTATTGTTGCGTTTGTAGTAGTTATTATAAAACTAATGATTGGGGATTCACTGATTGAGAAATTCTGAGAAAATATTGGATAATATTTTTAGTCTTTTTACTCCTCGCTACTACTAAGTAGGCATTATATAGGTACATATTTTTAATGTTAAATATTTTGATGATATTACGTTTTCTTGATTTATTAAATTTACAATAATATTCAAAATATAATATAAAGTATATTATTATAATACATTTATTTAATAATACAGAAACGTTATTTACAAATTGTATGTATAAATTATATTGTTCACAGCTTGTTTTTTAAAGTAAAAATAAAATTATATATTAATAGATTTTTTGTGTTTTGCATAATAAATAATTTGTACAAAACTATTTTAAATTAAAAGATAAAAGAATTATTTTTCTAAATAAAATAATTGCCAGAAAAATAACAATATGTTAATTTTGTTGTTTATAGCAAATTTATACCTATACATTTCGTTTTTTATTTTTGTAAAATTTAAATGAGGAACGCACGTCATTATATTATATTAACCGGCGCGCGTGAAATAAATTCACTATTATAAATAACAGACCTAAACACAGTTCTGCCATTGACTTGACCGACCCAAATATTCCGTTTAAAAATATAATTATATATATATATATATATATATATTATACCCGCCTTAAACGTATTATATCCAACCGAACTGTCCTAACTATTCCGAATAATATTAACTAAATAACTAAATGTTGTATTATAATAATATCGATGACGGCTTTAATATACGAGTACACAACACATTTTTATAAAATATTTTTTAATGATTTATACTATTCATCACTTTACATGATATATGGGTAAGTATGTTTAGTGTATGTTACATACAAAACATAATTACTGAAAATGACATTGTACTAAACTGCATATATCGAGTTTATTTCAAAGGATTTCGACGGTTATGCTGACACTCGTATTATATAACTATAGAATAGGTAATACATTATATTATTATATAAAAGTTACTTAATGACGATAAGCCATACAATATACATATTACAACATATTATTACACGTACCACGCACACATACACTGCACATTCATATAGGTATATATACACATTTTCACAACACTCAGGTCTAGGGGTGAAAACAACATTTATCTCCCGCGGGGAATACTTACTAGAATTAATGTTTTCGAATACTTTCAAAAGCGTCAGGTTCATTTTTCTTTTAAAACGTCAGAATTTTTCTACGGTGTTTTTTTTTTATTATTATTATTCATCTATACATATTATTATTTTTTACGATTATTATTTTCCTTGTGCAAGTCTCCGAAGGGGTTAAGCTTCCTGCAATGTCATTTATCAAATATATATATATATATATATGTATATATATTGGGGGGTCGGTTCTTCGACATTTTTTTCATTTATTTATTTTTGTTGTAGTTTTTTTTTTTTTTTTTGTATAATATAATAACACACTGCTCGATAACGATTACCTTTTATAATATTGTACGCATGTCGTATTTTTTTTCATTTCTATACGATTATTGTCTAATATTTTGAGCTTGTTCATGTAGACTTTTATACCTACCTACCTACCTACCTAAATACGTGCAAATTCAGACCGTTAACTGTTGGTCGAAGTACATATATAAACATTTATATATATATATTGTATAGGTGGGTTATAACGATGACGAACAATAATGATTCGCCCTTTTTGGTGTATTTGCAGTTTCGAGTACGTGTTTATTGGGATCCGGGATTTACTCCTCCCCATCTTCCAAATCATCCCTCCGATCCTTACACAACCTTTGAACATCGTGTTTCAATATAGATTTCACAACGTTGGCAGTACAATACCTATATAATATAAAAGGTCAAATTTTTGTTTGTTCTTTCGTTTGTATAAGTAATATACGTATATAGAAGTTCTTACGATTTATATTCTCCAATCTCCGATGCTCACGTCCGTACTGATACAGTTAGTTTGTTCGTTATATTGACTTATATCCGAAATTTCTTAAAGCGTAACTTTTACAATTTTTAATTGAATATAGCACACAAAACTACACAAGTACAAACAAGCGGGCGTAACTGGCAACTGGATAAAATCATGACGCTGTTCCGTTACAAACTATATGTGCTGAATGAAGAAAATAAAAAATATTATTGACTTATAGAAAAATTAAAATTAACAATAATATTATACAAACGTATAATATTATTTAAAATGTCGAGCAGTTACTTTTCCATTATAACAACAAACAGTATTATTTAAAAAAATAAAAATTAAGAACCAACAAATCTGCTATAACAATTATGAATTTAGGACATTCGGAGTAATTTAAAGATAAAACACAAATGTTAGCGCCAATACCGTAATAATTCAATATTTATCATTTTTAGGACTCATGACATAACATAATCTAATTTTAGGATTTTAAAATGCAAAGGTTAACATAATTCGATAGTTTAATAAATTCTGAAATATAATAATATACAACGTTAAGTATGAATGATAAATGATAATATGATGTGCCTAACCGCTGTATGAACGATTAAATCTTAAAACAAATTATGTTACTATTACTGACAACTACAGCAGTTGCTATAATTAATACATTTCAAGAGTATCTATACTAAAAAATGAATAAGATTTTATTTTCTAGAAAATATTTTATCACTAAAGGTTGTTGTTTGGCATTTCTAAATTTCTAATGTATTTTAATCTTATAGTCCCTGAACGGTTTTACTGAATAAATTGGAGTAGGTACTTGCATATTTTTTCTAATTATACATTTTTATCAATTTAAAATACTTTTTACAAAGCATATTCTTAAATCAAAATTATTAGTGGTAATCAGTACGGTGAATACAATATAATTTACAGTAAAAATAATAAAATTAGCATCAATAAGAGCGTAGGAAAATCGCAATGATGTTTATTTTTTAACGATAAAAGTGCTATGCAAATGCATGCATTTTTTTGTTCAACTACATAAATTATTCAGACTATTTAAAACACATTTTTAAGTACTGAAGTCTGTTTTGTGTACATATTTTAAACGGCAAAAGCGATTAATATTTAGTCAAGAAAACCCCTTAATAATTCGACGAACCGCGATTAGATGTGCTGGGATTCCGTTGCGATTAAATTTCGGTAGATAGGTCGTATACACATAATAGTCCTTCGTTTATAATCAATCACTTGCAGGACCGAAGTTTTGGGAACGTCTTTACCTCCTAAAAAAATAAAAGCACCTGGCGTCATGAACCCGTTTTTCTCGAATATAAAGATCCGAGCTGTACACATACACACACACACACACAATACCATCAATCATCAATAATCGTCACCACGAACGGCTTCTACGCGGCGAAGTACTGTTTTTGTAATATGCAGCTATAGGTATATATTATAGTTTACTTAAAATGTCTCATAAATTCGCGCTACCCGTCTACATAATATATATATTATCTCAAATTCTCTCTCTCTCTCTCTCTCGCTGGCTGTTCCTCCGAGTAGGTAACTATACACGTAATTATCTGCCGGACTGGAAATATCGACGACCCGCGATAGGGACCTAACCCATTCACTCGGTGTATTATATAACACTGCAGGGACAGTCGTACGTGCACCGTTTACACCGGTAACAACAATAATAATAATATCTACTAATGATGCCAATGCTGTATATAATGTGCAAATGTCATGCATTCGAACCGCCGACAAGCATTTTTTGATAGGTTATTTTATGTTGTTGGCATCGCGATGTACAATGGCGTTTTAACGATAAATTCGATGCATACACGACCGTGTTTCACACATTATATTATACAGATGCGTTTTTGGGATCTAAAATAATAATTATAAAATATTATTATTATATTATATAAAGCGTGACGGACGTGTTTTTCATTAATTATCATTATGGCCCGGTGCGTAATCTATGTGATAATAATATATTATATATTATTCATAATACCTAATGAATCCGATCCGATCCGGGTCAGTCCCGCGGAAACGATCGGTTATCGATTAATTAAAATACAATATTATATTCGCCAGCTATACGTGCGTAGACGCGATTTAGGGCCAAGCGGGATTCTTCATCCAGGTGGTGTACAGTAATAATATATATATTATATATATAGCTATGATATAGCTGATTCGCGGCGTGTTTCTGACGGCCGGCGTCATTATAATAATATTGCTCTCGGTGGTTAAGAAATTTCCGTTTCACCCCTTCGCCGGCAGACAACGGTGGCAATAGCAATAATATAATAGTATAATAATAATATATTATATTACACAATAGGTAGGTACGCGAGTATTCGAATCCTCTCGTGCGACATTAAACAATTCAATGAATGCCGGCAGAAATTACGACGGTTTTAATTTTCTTTTTTTTATTAGTTTTCAACAAACATTTCAAGCTATTATAATATATACAAAAATGGTGTTATTTTACCACAAATATCGTAAGATCGGTTGGATAAATGTTTGCAGAGCATTATAACACGTTTCAATAATATAAATATACGCGTATTATAAATAGTATGTTATTTAAACACACATGATTATGTAGGATTACGTAACCTATAAAATAAAATAATTTACACTTTTGAAAAATATGTAACACATATAGATAAATTTGTACAAACATTTTGCTTGGGATTGTGAAATAAAAAAAATGGATATTGTAAAAAAAAAAAATATTAAAAATTAGATTATTTTGCATAAAGTACAGTGTCATAATATTTATTATATAAAATCATTTTTTTTTTAAGCAAAATTTTATAGTGATAATGATTAATGAGTGTTGTTTGTGAAAAAAAAACCCAACATATAAATTTAAAAATAAACTAAATTTTTTAATGTTCATACGACTCGACATCATATGGTTTAAGCATTACAGATTTGCATACATTTATATAGTTTTCGGTTGGATAAGATAATTTTATAAAACATACACGTTTATTTTATAATCGGCGACGTTTTATGAAAATATTTTATTAATTATTTCCGATTTCGTTATGTACGTTAATTTACGAGTAAAAATAATTTAAGTACGTATACTAAATAATATTATGATTACCTCGTATTATTTAAATTATAATAATTTATCGGAATAAATATAGTATGCTAAACTAATACAAAAACGAGTTTCCTCAAGCTGTTGGTCACGAAAGGTTATTATAATATATTGGTGTATTCGAGGGATACCCTCCTATTTTTTTCTTAAAATTTTACGATCACCCTAATATAGTAATAGTTAAATATTTATTTAATAATAATTAAATTATTAATATATGATCAATATCGACCACGTCGGAATATCGTTATACATTAAAAAACACCAAACGAGGTTTGAGTAGGTATTTAAATTTTGTTAATTTATCAAACTAAAACTAGAACGCTGAAAAACCGAATCATGCTGAAAATATAAAACTCGCAATGGTGTATAAGCCGATATTATCAATTAGATCAAATCTCATACAGCATACAATAAACCTATAATATATTTATATTATAATAATGAACAGTTATTTACATGATTAATTAAAATTTACTTCTCCCATTTTATGAAAATTATACTAACGCGTACAAGTGAAGAACATCTAAATTAACCGAGTTTTAATGAAAATAAATTGAACAAGTCAACAACAACAACATATAATGAAAAGTTAAAAAATGATTATGTAAAAATTGAATTTGGTAAGATTAAAATTGAGTTTCTTCAACATTATATAACGAATATAACATTCGTAGACGAAATGAAATGAAATGTTTTTTATTCCGATATAACCTACCTAGCTATACTTCTTAATCGGACTCGATAAAAATATAATTGTTTTTTTTTTTTTGTTTTTTTTTTTTTTAACATTATATAGCATACGATCTATGTCGTAAACGACAATGTCATAAAATACAATTATCGTCAAAACATTCTGGTAAGAAAATATTATGTCAAATACATTAATATGCACAAACCGTTACAATAATGCAAACGTAAAGTAAAAATGATTATGAAAATCGAAAAAAAATGTGAACGTGAACGTTGTGTAATGATTGAATTTTATATAAAGTAAAACGTCATCATGCGTACAGATATCCTTCGATAGGACAATATATTTTGAATGATTTGATTACAATAATAAATCGTTATCTGTCAATCCTTCCGAGAAAACGAAAAACAAATTAGATAATATGATACACGCACATAGACGATACATATAATAAATCGTTTTAGCTAAATATTTACAAATATATTCATACAAATTGACTAACTGTATAGTTGCAGCATAGTAGTGTAAAAAAGCTACTAAATATTATATAGTCTATAGGTTTATGTACATTATAAAAAAAAAAAAAAAAAATACTACATTATAATATAATAATAAATTCAGAATTTCATGACATTCACCCGTTTTTCATTCACATCTATACCTAATAGTAGTTATTTTTATTAAGACACATATTCACATTAATCAAACGAGTCTAAATGTGTCTTGTCTTGACTTTTGTCTCTGAAAAATTACGTTTTTTCTCACATGACCATCTTAGTAATTGAAACACGATAACGGTGGCGATTAGAATTTATTAATTATTAGTTTTCAAACATTCCAAAAGAATTTTTTTATCATAATTTGAATATTATGGTTGTAAAATATAAAAATAAAAATACATTGTAGGTGTAATTGTTTCCGTGAAATTTGTTTAGCCCAATCATTTTTAAAATATTAAAATACCTAAGTAGATTTCCAAACAAAATCAAATAGGTATGCCCCTACCTACTTTAAATAGGTGCTAAGTTGAATTTGTTCATAGAATATCAGGAAAGGTTACAACATTTTTATATTAACTACGTACAATTTTTTACACAAGTAAAAATTATGTTACTTGGTATACTTTGAAAAAATTACTCCTGACGATGACGGTTACGTGTTATGAAACTACATATTTTCTTTCATCTCAGATGAAAGCATTTTAAACCTACAATAGGTCGTACGTATTAGAGACTTTTTTTATTTTCAAACTACTGTGTTCTGATAAGCTAACTCAACAAACACTAGGCGGATGACAATTACATCCTAATCTCATTATTAACTAGAATAAACAACATTAGCTTTGTATTAACTTAAAACTTTTCATTGTACCTATGTATTATATCTCCACATAATATTATACATAATTATTATATAATATATTATATTATGTATAGCAGAGGCTACCATATGACATGATAATTCATGGTTTGTAATGTTAGAAGAACTACTTATACAGTTCTCCTTTTTAACTCACTATTTCCCCTTATTTTCTCCAGAGAATATTATTGTTATAAAAAAGTGAAAATTATTATAGTATGACGTACCTATGTATGTACCTACTATTTTGAATTATTTTAAAAGATGACGAATTCGATAACCATATGGCGCTGTTCCATTTATAGATAAATATGATATATTATAAAAATTATTCATGAGCATTCTTATTAATATTTTACAGCATAGGGACAAGTCTTTAGTCAAATATTAATTTAGCATAATCTCCACTTATTAACTAAATCCTCTAAAAAAATTAATATTATTTTTACTTGAAATTATTCACTGACTACATATTTTCACTTTTACTGTATTACAAACTTTACTCTTTATTTAATATTGTATTTTGTTTACTAAACTTACAGTTTCAATCGATTTATCCTTTATGATAGAAATCTCTATCATGGTGGCATTGATAGACGAGCACTGGATATAGACTGTAAAAGACTGTAAAGATCACAGAATTTCTATTTGTATTTCTTGTGATTTGTTGTTGACTAAACCTAACCTTTAACATTTGATGAGTTCATGGAAAAAATAAACAATTATTGAAGCCAAAATTTCAAACTCAACAACTTATTTACTTTTAATAATATTATCATTCCAAGTTTACGATTGATCTTACAAAATATATTATGACCTATCTTTACATAATATCTTAGTTATTTGATTTTACTTAAATAGTAGATACCAAATTGTACTTAGAATAACAGAAAAATTATTTTTTGTTACCTATTATAATTGTAAGTCATGATACTGGTTTTAATTTATTTAATTATTGGTAGATTATCAGCAATAATTTTAAAATGATATTATATTTTATTTTTTAAAATATATAGTTTGATATTGTTATAACGGATCATTGCTATAATAATTAATCAAAATGCTTATTGTCGTCAGTAATTAGTTTCTGATGAATAGCTCCGTGTGTAGAAAGCATTAGTAGATATTATAAAATTAAACACTATTTTACGATCACATAATAATATTAATATAATTATGTTGTATAATATAATATATACAACGCCATCTACCGGTGACAGCATGTAAACATATGAACTAAAAAATTACGGTTATCAAATATTGCAGTGTACAATGTTGAACGTACAATGTACATAGTATTATGTTAGTCATTATTTATTTTGTATAACATTCCATATCGTGCTATTTCAATTTTATTTTTATTCACGTTGACAGAAATGATAATACAATTTTTTTTTCAATCAACGATTAAAACGATTTATAAATGTATATATAATTTACAATGAATACAACTTACTAAAAATACTTACAACTTACAACTTATTTACTAATACAACTTACAAATTTACTTTATAAAATGTCCATAATAATACTCTTCTAGAAGATAAATTAATTAAAATGTAAAATAGGTAAATGTAACATTATGTAAAACCTTAAATGTCTATTAATAATAATTAAGGCACCATAACGAATGACTCTTGCTGCCAAGTTGTATAATTAAAGATCAATACAAATAATAAAAGATAAATTATTTTAATTCATAATATTAATTTTTTATTGTATTTTTATTGTTTTATATTAATTAAAACATACACTTAAAACCTTTACAAAAAATAAATATACAATAACACCAAATAGGTTCATAAGATGAGAAAGGCTCGGAAGACTGAGAGTAGGGAAACGATCCAGAGATAGGATGACCGTTAATAATAATATATTTAGGACAATATTATCCTTATAATAAAATGCCTTACATTTTACGTGGCGATTTGTTTGTCAAGTATTACGACCTGTATAACGTATATCCTATAGGTGTATTTACCTTACAGGCTAAACGTAAATTTTGTTTAAAACGGGAAAATCCTTTGACATGTGTCCGAATTTGTGAAAATCAAATGTAATCGTTAAAGGTTAATAATAAAAAAAACATAAAAGATAAAACTAATACAAAAGTCAATGGAAAGATTTATCGATTTTTTTTAAAGCCGTTTTTATTTTACTATATAACTATATTTGAATAATAAATAAAATATCAAAACTTTTACATTTATACATAATTCATAAAATATTGTATAATATACTGATTTGGCTTAAAATAATGTAATCATTTATTTGGTTTAAAATAATTTTATAATCATTTATTGGTTACCAAAACATAATCATTTTGTAATATATTTTTATATCATTGTATGTCATTGTTGTTTCATTGTATAGCTTTTAACTTTTAAGTAGTTGCTATAATATTGCTTTATATTGTGTTATTACTTAAATAATATACTTTTTTAAACTTTCGTATGCTATGAATTAAATATTTTAATAAATTGCATTTTCATATGAAAATGTTTAAACATTTTCCATGTACCACAAAAGAGAATAATAAGTAGTAGGTAGATATTAAAAAATCATTACTATAACTATTGCTTATAAAAAGAAAATTAAATTTGTTTTCTAATAGATCTTTTACAAACCATGGTAATATTAATTTTAATAATTTTACTATAAAGTATAGAGGTATTTTTTAACGAATATGTGCTTACCTATTTTGATGTTATTATTATGTATATTAACGTGAACATGTCTTCCAGACACTTTTCATATTATAATATGTATTTTGATTAAACTCGTAACAATAAATATATCTACATTATTGAACAACTTACTATTTGATTCATTATATTGTTTAAAATATTTCTAAATCCTAAAGGAACCATACCTAAATTAATATAAGAGTTAGGATATCGTCTGATTATACATGACTTCCAGTATTCTGGTGGTTAACCCAACCTAATGACTGACTATTAAATATTAATACGATTTTAAAACGTAAATATACATCCATTCATAAATCATAAGTCGCAATAAATCTATCGATATAACTTTTGTTAAAAATAGTCCAGTAATTTTAAAGTCTATAGAGGATAAATAAACAAATGTTCACTTTTAATAATATGATTATTAAAGTGTGATCTATGTTATAAAAATAACCTTATAAAAAATTATAAAAAAAAAACTTTGAAGAACTTGTTTTGAATTTATAAAATAAATATAATAATAGTTAAAATCGGAGTTTTGTCATTTAGTTTTGACCGATTATGTACTTTTTTTTACAATTTCAACAAAAAATCTTTTAACACGATTTTGAAATTAATGAGACTTTGTCAATTTATTTAATTTTTTATTCTTTAATTTAAAAATGTAATTACTGATATTAAATCGTTAAAAATTAATATCAGAAAATATAAACAAATGTACAAAATTAAAATTAAAAATACAGTGTACATAGCTTAAAATATTGAAATAATAATGTTAGAAAAAACAAAACAAAAATATATATTACCAGACTATATAGCCAAGTGGCTAAGGATTACTTTCAATTAAAAAAAAAAAAAAAGCAGGCAAGTGGGTACTGCTCTGCTGTATATTAGGTGCCGTGTGGATCATTATTATATATTATAAAAGTGTTAAATTTGAATCCAATGATAGGTATCATTGTATACGAAAAACGATTTTGAACGAAGATGATTTGTCAGCCTAGGATATAATTTTCAGTGGTTGGTGAAAAAGGTGGTTTATGTTTTAATGGCCTGAATAAACCAAAATTTAAGTTTTTTTATAATTATTTTAAGCTAAACTTATGAAAAATCTTGTATTAAATTTTCAACTCTTAGCTACTTATACAAAAGATTTGTATGAATTATAACTACAAAATAATTAGCAAATATTCATGGTTTTTACGAATTTTCGTAATATTTGAACTTCAAATGCTAATGAAAAAAAATTGTGCCTATGTATTCTTATAATTTTGTAATTACTATAAGAATAACTTATGAGAAACTTTGCATTAAATTTTCAAGTATTTTGAAAGGGCCAAAAAATTGTATCGACACTTCAAAAAAAAAATTTTTCAGAAAAATTGAAAATTTCAGTTGTCTATTAATAGCTCAAAAAAAGTCAAAATATTTTGAAAATTAAATCATGTAAAGAAAATGCTAATCTTAATAACTGGTGAAATTTTCAAGTATCTTTGACTTATACTTTATGAATAACAACAAATATTTAAAATCGTTTTGGATAAACCGTTATCATTACGCTATTTCGTAAAAATTTAAAATTCAAACGCGCTTAAAATTTTTCCTATAATGATGCTTCGAATTTTATACTTGAAGGAAAACTTATGGAAAACTTAGTGTTGTATTTTTAATCCTTAGTTATTAACGCAAACAGTTTTATGATTTATCAACTTCAAAATTACATGCAAATTTTCGCGTTTTTGACAGATTTCGTAAAAATTTGAACTATAAACGCTTATAAAAAACATTGTGACTAACGATTTATAATATTTTTTTTTAGCTACAATAAGAATAACTCATAAGGAATCTTGTATTAAATTTTCAAAATTTTTTGATCATCCATAATTTTTTTATCGAGACTTCAACAAAAAATTCTCATAAAAATCTAAAATTTCAGTGATCTATAAACAACTAAAAAAAAACCAAAAATTATTGAAAATTTAACTGTATATAAATAACACTGACATAAATATTTGGTGAAAATTTCAAGTATTTATAGTGATTATTTTTTGAATTACAACCATATAAAAAAATCGATTTGGTCGAAAACTGGTTTTTCGTAAAAATTCCTGTTTTTCTGTTTATTTTTTAGGGTTTTTCCTGACGCTTTTGAAAACTGTTGAAAATTTTTTACTTTTGACCCCTCCAGAGTATCATTACTAGATTCACTTTCCTATCAGAAACAGGGCTCACTTTTTAAAATCTAAGCACTTTTACTACTCCAAAACGTGGTGACAGACACAAAATTAAAAAACAGACATCATTGTAAAATCTATACATTCATCACTCCATTCAGAATCTAAAATTAAGTTTACATTTAAGGAAACAAATTTCTATACTATCTATTCAGTATTTTATAAGAATAAAACTAGTCTAACGCATACTAAATATAACTATATAACTTAGTAGTACATAAATGTTAGTTATATCATCTATTTAAATAAATTTCTATTACTCAAGTGTTGTAAAAACACTTAGACTTTAAAAATAATAAAGCCATTAAATGGTGTACTGCAGTTATTTTTGAAACAAATAAATTCAATATGGTATCAACATTTTACTTGAGATAAAGATGTAGGTATGTCTATTTAAATATATTATTGCTATATAATATATTTGAACTCAAAAAGATTTTAATGTAATTTTAATCATTTTATAAAAGTTAAAGTTGATGAGTATTAAAATTGAACAAATATAAAATAGTTGTGAACAATGCATATGTGTATAAGAAAAAAAATTATAGTTGATATGATCAGCTTAATTGGTTTTTGTTTTTGATTGATGTTTAAGCGAATTAGTCACTTTCCATTATAACTTACTACGAAATAGTTTCAGCATTTTTTTGGGAGTATTTTGTTCAAACCATTATTGATTTGTGTGTGTGTGTGTGTGTCTTTTTTTTAATGGCACGATATAAAATATGGGCCATATCGGATGATGCCCATCCATTATACAAATATATTTTTTTTAAAGAAAAACAATAGTATGTACAAAAACAGCGATAAAAAAATATAAATTACTTTGTCTACACGACTCTACCAATGATACGGAACATTTAAAATATATTCCAAATTGATATCTTTTTACTAGGTGTCAATGTTTTTATTAGAGTCTAAATTGCATGAAATAATTGGTGTATTTTAAAATGTTCACTATTTTAACCGATATTTTCAAATCTATAATTAATAAAAAAAATAAAAATAATGTTCAACATCTTGAGAATGCTTTAGAATTTGTGCTTTAATAGTAGTGACCACAAAAATAAATAAATCTCACAAGCATAACAATAATTAAACGGTATTATAAACTTTTTCCTTATTTAATTTTCATCGAAATTTTTCTCCTCTTGTTTATTATAATTTCCTCCAAAAATTATCTAATATGTATGTAATGTAAAATATGTAATTTGTAGAATATAATCAATCATAGATGTACTGCATAAAAACTTTTTCAGTAATTTACTGCGCCAACAATTAAAAGTTGAAAATTAAAAATCACAAAACTATATAGTAAAGGCAAAACTCTACTGTCCACTATTAGATATACTATAAATTTGACCGTTTGTAAAAAGTTGATGACACTTTTTAGAAAATTAAATGAAAAATACAAAACTTGGCTATTAATCTTGTTAAGTAATTTCATTTATGGAATGCCTATAAGCTATCAACATGTTTTTTTTATACTCTTACGTTATGATTTGTAATGATTTCGAATAATATATTATTCTACTCACATTTTAAAAATATAAAATAAATTAGTGGGTATATTATAATTAGGGCTGGGATTTTAATGCACTAAAAAATCTCAAAAAATGTCCTTAAAAAAATGCAAAAATGAATTAAAAAACTCAAAAAATGCAATATAAAAATGCATTTATATTTATTATGGCTTAATGAAAAAATTATATAAATAATTTTTTGTTATTGTTACTTGTTTTGTTTCGTTGTATTT
>VUJU01002707.1:12461-28348 GCA_009835225.1 Aphis craccivora
TACATAATATAACATATTTATACTTTAACCCCCCCCCCTCAAATATTTTTCTGGCTACGGCCTTGAGGATGTTAATGTGTTTTTTATTTTTTTCTTGCACCTACCTATGCTTAAAATATACAAACTGCATCCAAACAAAAATTATTTTTTATATTTTTGAGTAAAATCTGTCATTACAAAAATTAAAGATAAAAAGTTATTTACCTAAACAATAATGTTTTTAAATGTATGATATTAATTTATTTTAATATTATTTAAAAAAAATGTAATATCATCTTTAAATTTACTAAACGTATCTTTTAATTTTGAAATTGATTATTAAGTTGGATAATAATAAAATATATGACCAATATATCAAGCCCTCTAAAATCTTATTCACTATAATTTTTGTTACATTTTGGTAATTATACTTAGAGGATTAATCAAATATTATAAACATGGTTCGGGACTTATAGCACTAAAAAGCACTAAAATATGCGCTTATATATGATCCGATAAACCTAAAAATCAAAAAAAGTGGGTAAGTGGGTATCGCTCTACTGTATATTAGGTTCCGTAGGGATCATTATTATATATTATAGGAGTGTTAAATTTTAATCCAATGATATAAAGGTTATCGTATCATTGTATACGAAAAACGATTCTGAACAGAGATGATTAATTTTGTCAGCCTAGGATATAATTTCCAGTGGTTTATGATTTAATGGCCTGAATACACCAAAATTTAAGTACTTTTATAATTAATGTAAGCTAAACTTATGAAAAATCTTGTATTATATTTTCAACTCTTAGCTACTTATACAAAAATTTTTATGAATTATACCTACAAAATAATTTGCAAATATTCACGATTTTGACGAATTTTTGTCAATATTTGAACTTCAAATGCTAATAAAAAAAAATTATGCCTATGTATTTTTATAATTTTTTAATCACTATAAAAATAACTTATGAGGAACTTTGTATTAAATTTTCATGTATTTTGATTGGGCGAAAAAAATTTTATCGACACTTCAAAAAAAATTTTTTCGAAAAATTGAAAATTTCTGTGGTGTATAAATATCTCAAAAAAAGTCAAAAATTTTTGAAAATTTAACTGTATATAGATAACGCTGACATTAACATTTGGTGAAAATTTCAAGTATTTAAAGTGATTATTTTTTGAATTACAACCATATAAAAAAATCGATTTGGTCGAAACTAGATTTGCGTAAAAAATCCCGTTTTTCCTTAATTTTTTTTTTGTTTTTCCCTGCGCTTTTGAAAACTATTGGGAAATTCCAAAAATGACCTTCCAATGCACCAACTAGATTCATTTTGCTACAGGAAACCACCCCCACAGTTGAAATTGAAGCATTATTTCGACACGTTCTCGTGTACACAGTCACAAACGAAAAAAAAACACAACATTGTAAAATCAATACATTCATCGCTCCGCTCAGAATCTAAAATATGCTCTAAAAATTAAAAAAAAAAATAATTAAAAAGTTATTAAAAAAGGATTAATTTCATATAAATATAAAAAACATTGTAATTTATTTATAATTATTAAGTAATAAAATAAATAAAAATTAATTATACATCATGGTTTTCGATTTATTGAGTTTAGAGTGTATTATAACACACATAACAATTTTTTGTAATTAATCGTTCAACATTTTAATTAATACATTTTGAACAATAAAATTATCCATCATAAAAATTGTTAAGTATGCAAAAACCCCAAAATAAGCAAAAAAAAAATAAAAATAAAATTTCATACTTGAATTTTCTGTACTATAAAACGTATTTGTATATCACTCTGCTATGTTTTACATCACCTATGATAGATATGCAAATGCTATAAGTCCCGAACCCTGATTATAAAAAACAATTTAACATTAATAAGTTTATTTTGTATATTGATCTGAGAACCAAAAGAAAAAAATAATACTTAATTTACTCATTATTTTAATCATATAATCAGGGACATAGCCAGGATTTTATTTCGAGGTTCAAATAAAATAATAATAAGTAATTTAACCATAGGTACTTATTATTTAAGCAAAAATCAAATTTGTAATGACATTCCGAATATGTTATAATAATTATAATATGTATATTGTATAATGTATACATACAAAAACAATATTTTTGCCATCAATGACATTTTTTTGGGTGGTAGGAGGGTTCTGGGCCCATGGACCCTCTCCCTCCTCCTGGCTGTGTCCCTGTATACAATATAATATTGTTGTTAACTTAATAGTTAATATGATATAATTAACCTAATAATTGTAGCTATAGTATATGTATTATAGAACTATGCATGTGACCATTATTTTCTTTTATAGACAATTACCATCTACAAAAAAACTTAATGAAAAAATCAAAAATGGTTATTGGGATCGTACACCAGAGGAAAATTATAGATTAGAAATGATCAAAAAGAATTTCAATCCTGATACAAAAAATTTGAAGGATAGAAAAGAAGAAATTATGTCGAAAAAAGAAAATTTTGTACCAATAAAGATATAATTTTGTATTTTTTTTTTTTAGTTTATTTGTAATTAATAATAGTCTTTTTAAAAGTATAAATATTAAAATTTTTTTAAAATGAATTTATTTTCTCAATCAAAATTAACATTAAAATTAAAAAAGCAAAATAATGACAATACATTATCTACTGATCCTGCAAAGTAAATAAAACAATTTATCATTATTTATGAAAAATAAAGCCTTTCTTGGTTATATTCCTTCTATTTGAGGTATCAGCATTTCTGGATTAATCTTAATAACTAATATTCATCTATTGTTTGTGATTAGATAACAATTTTAGGATGAATGTCTGAACTCAATTATAAAATATATAATTTGATTCCTGAATGCATATCTGAATGTCAAGAGTAAAAAATTGAACACCTAAAAACAACGAGACTAAAATTGAGATTATGAAGTTGTAGATAGCTGCAATCATATTAGAGCATCAATGTTTTATAATAGACTTAAAATTGAATTTCTGAGTTTTGAAGAATAAATAATGTGATACCTAAATAACCAAAATACAATTTTATTTATTTATTTATTTATTTTTTTGCTTTATTATTATATACTTTTTTTAAATCATGAATTGAATTCACATTTAGATGTTATACATATTTTATATTGAACTTATTAGATAGTTTATTAGTTAACACAATTAGTCCAAAAATATTGATACCAATGTGTGATGGGAAAATAACCAAAATAAAAATAATGCATAAAAATAAATTTAAATTATTTAATTTTTTTTTCAGTAAATCCCAAGATTTAACACTAAGTAATGCTGTAAAATCAGAAAAACTGAATAATAGTATATTATCAGAAAATGATAGTTTTGTAGAAATATTGCATACCGTTCATCCTCAGAATGAAAAACTAACTTTGTCACAAAATGTTTTTAAGACATCTTCAGTTCAAAATATATCTGATGTCACTGAAAGCAAACAATGTCCAGTTTGTTTACACATGATTGATAGCAACAATTTCATTAACCATGTTAAATCTTGTTACACATCACATAATTTATCATCTGAAGTACTTATGAAAGCTGTGGATCTTCAAGAGCGTCAAGCCGCTGAAAGAGAAGCACTAGGACTACCTAAATTATCAAAAAATAGAGATGTAAAAAAAAAAAAGTCTAATAAACAAACTAAGTTAAAGGTATAATATTTGTATTTTTGATTTATTAAATATAATAGCAAATTACTTTTATTATATTTTAGATTGGGAGTGATTCTAATTTTGATTTGGCTGTCGCTATGTCTGTGTCTTTGCAAGAGTCAAAAGAAGCAGAAATTATTAAAGAATCTGAAAATCTTTTAGAAGCAGGATTAGAAACTGAGGCTATAGAAAAAAGGAAAACATTGGAAAGCTTTGGTTTTATATCAAATCAACCAATTAAATCTAAATCTAAACATTGTTTGTATTTATAAATTAACTTTAGCTTATATAATATTAATGCTTGTTTAATGTTATTTGATAAGTTAACAGTTTTTTTTATAAATATTATTGATTTAACCATTTTATTTTATAATAGATAAGTAAGTTGTAGTTTATCATTAATGATGTTAGAAAAATATTAATTTTATAATAAATTCTAGATCATAATAAGCTATAATAACACTATTTAATATGGCTTAATATTTTCTGATGTTAATCAAAAGTTTTTCTTTTATTATGTTAATATTTTTAATTTTAAAATAATAAATCGTATTGCAACTTAAATTGTGTATTGGTTCAATATATTGAAAAAAAAACTGTTATCAGTTCAGCACTAATTTGTGTGTTTTGTATTTAAAAATATTTACTTTTAATTATGTTTTTACAGTTTATAAAACAAATTCTTTGTTATTCAAACAAACTCAAGAAGATCGTCAGAAAAGAATAACTGAAAAAGTAGCGATGATTCTTATAGACTGTGATACTGACACATTATCATCAAAGACATCTTTAAATGATTGCCCCAATATAAAATTAAGATCCAAGTATTTAAATAAAATAAGAAATGTTGTAAGTTATTATTGTTAAGATTAATACTAAATAATATATTTTATTAATACTAATACTAATTAATAAGTTATAAGATGATATTGAAGATTAATTACTTAAAAAGTGCTAACATTTAAAACTTAATAATTACAAACAATAACAATTGTATAAGTATGATACAATAGGTAATTAAGATTTCAACTGAATAAATCATTAACGGTTCTACATACTATTCTACATTTATAATTATCCTTATCATTATTTTTATCTTCAGTTTTTAAATTTCTTGTACCTTCAATAGTGTAGAATATTTAGTTTGAATTATTAATATTAAAAAAAAAAAACACGGTAAACTGTCTATTATACTACTATATTTTAGGTTTTAAGTTTACTTTGAGCAATTATGTAACTATAGTAGAATATTGTATTGGAAGTGATAAATTTAAATTTGATGAAGAATCAATTTGTAAATGACTCTCATCAAATGGATAAATCAGCATGTATTTTTAAAGATAGTTTATCTCATATTATATTTATTTTAGTATTTTCTTTATTTGATTGGTTGATCAATTGTTTTAAAAAACTTTCATTAAAACAATTCAATTCAAATATACTATAAAATGGCATAAATAAACAAAGAAAAAGTTATCATCAATCACTTAAGTTTTTAGAAATATCTAACCTTAAATATTTATAAATATTATGATAAAATTTTAAGATTATGAGAAATATGTTTTTAATTAGGTTTAATATAATAATTAAAATCATTATGATTAAATGTTAAATTTTACCAAAAGTTGATTTCACGTGCCAATAAAAAAAAAAAAGAAAATTATAACTTCAATTTTTTTAACAGGTATAATAATAACTCATCATTACATTTTCTAATTATTTGACCAAGATACAAACATTTTATATATTCATTTTATAGAAATACTTAAAATAAATTGATTTTATTACAAACTAGTATTTTTTCATCATTCTCATAAGCTTTTCTCAATTAAGAAAATTATAGAATTTCCTTTCTTAACTTCCTAACATACCAAACCTGATTAAATTTTCTGTCAGAACTATCTTCAATGTTGAAAATAAAAGCAAATTTTTCCTCCAAAAGTGATGAGTGATGATACTAAAAAAAAAATTAAAATTTCTTAAATTCTTCCCAGAGTTAGGTTTAGTCTAACAATCTTCAAACTAAACATTTTGAATGTGAAAAAAAAAATTATATATATTTTTAATTTTTATAGGATAGTAAACTTTGGAAAAAAACATTACTTGATGAAGATAATGTATTTGAATTTTATGTGAAAAATATGTCAAAGTTTATAAGCCCTATTGAAAGCAATGTTTTACAAAATAGTGTTATAGTTTCTATACATCAAAATACTATAAAACAGGTAATTGTAAATATTATATTATATTTAATTTTCATATAATTCTTATTATTATTTTATTGGCTTTTGCTTTATTTCACTATTTATACACTGCCTTATTTTTCTACTGATCATAATGCTAATTAGATTAGATTTATATTTTTGTTATCAATATTATTAAATATTTTATGTTCAGCCATGTAATTTTTTTACGTACAAAAAATTAATAGAATATAAGTTATGGATAATTTATATTATATTTGTTTTGAAGTTTTAAATTTTAATCTATGATTACTCGCATAAGATAAATAATTATCTCACACCCTAGATAATAATATTATCTATGCCCTAGGGCCTAGACATATTTGTTTAGTGTTAAGAAAATTGTTATTTATGCTTGGCTGTCATATTAGGTATAAATAAATAAGTTCTAATATAACAAAACACTTGTTTCTAAAAAGAAATAGACAATTTTTTTAGAGATTATAATATTATAAAAGATACATTTGTTGAACAATTAATAAAATCAATAATTTAGATTTAATAATTATAGATAAGTTATAAAATAATAATAAATAAATGCTGGTTAAAGTTATACCACAGAATAGCATAACCTAGTTTTACCCTGTGCAACCTTGTGAGTAAATCTGTCATTGAAACATTGAGACTTGTGTTGGGTTAATATTGTTACTAGTTACTTGTAACTTTTAGAAACATAATAATCGTAGTAACTTTTATTTAGTATATATTCTTTAATTTATGTAATATTAAATACACAACCTTAAATTAGATTTTATTTTAATGATGAAATGCTGAAAAAATAAAATAATTACTTAAATTACGTTGTTATAATAATATGTAAAATAATACTTTTCCAAAAAAATTTGTACTTTAATGCATATTGAGAAAAATAGGTTATTATTATGTTCCGAGTTATACATACAGGTTATAGTATATACTATATAGACGTATTGTATAGTATCTAATGATCGCATAATATACAAATATAATATATTATATTTTATAAGTTATAACTTATAACAGACTACATTCAGTGACCACATTAATGAAAATAAAAACAAAGCATCTTCATGACACTTGGTATTCTTAAAACGCTGTTGACTTTAATAACCGGATTGCATTAAAAAATATTTATATCTCTTTAGCTCGATTCCAATTAGAATATGCTACCCTTACCTTAATCTCATAACTCTTACTCAAAACCTGGAATCTATACAATATTTTATCTTTAAATTTCTTTCTTTCAAATGTAATATACAAAGACAACCTCACACTGGTTATAATGAAGTCCTAGAATTTTTTAATGTCTTCATTAAAAAACCATAGAAAATTTGTAAATTTAAACTTAATAAGTAATTATTTTATTTATAAGTAATTAAAATTACTTAATTATAAAATTGTAGTCCAATATTAGAGAAAATTAATTTCAAAACCAACCCCAAAACAACAAATAATAAATTATTTGTATTAAATATAATCTAGTATAATATAAATTTAAATTTTTTAACTAATTAATCAGAAAATATTTGGGAATAAAAACGTATCCAGAAATTTTGGGTTTCGGGCCTGAAAACGGTTTTAATTTTTTTCGGGTTACCTGGTTTTCAAAACCGTTTTTATTTCCTGGAAAATATACTAATGTCATTAGGTAATCTGCCAATATAGATTTATTTCATTGTAATGTTAATGACAATAAACAAATTTGGGTACTGGTTTGTTATCGCCCCACCATTCATATAACATTAAAAAATTGAATAATAATAAATATAAAACAGTAATATAATTAAAAATATTTATGCTTTATGTGATTCCAAAATTCTGCTTGGTATATCTTTTAAAATGGTTTCAAATGGATCACTATTATTCAGTTTTGATCACCACATAAATTCTGCAAGTACAAGTCTAAAAAATTTCTATCCATCCCTCTATGTTAAATTTGTGATTTGATTTAATCTTATGTTACTAATTTATTTTTTATATTTTATTATTATGTTTATTGTAATTGTTGTTATTATCGTTTTTTATATTTTTCTTGTGTTTTATACAAAATTGTTTTTATTCTATTCACACATATTTAAAATTTATTTAGTGCTCAAAACTATTATATTTTTATACTTAATTTTGAAAATGAATTTTTTCTTCGAAAATAAATAAATAAATGTAATTATTTTTTACCAAGAACTAATACAATTTGAAATTAATATTTAAATATTACAATTACGATCTTTATTGAACAATTATTTTTAGGATGTTGTAAATGTTCCCACAGATATTCTCAAAGCAGTAAAAGCTGAAATGTGTATCTTTAAAATTTGCTTATCTAAAAATTTCAGTTTAAAAAAACTTATAAAAAGTAATATATCCAATTTGTACAAATTAATTTAGGTAGTTATCATGATACCCAATAAGGTCTGCTACTTGTAAGCACAGTTTCTCTAGTATATGCCAAATTAAAAATTGGCTACCAATTAGTATACTACAACACAGATTTATTAATATTAAATATTGAGAGAGACATAACAAATAGTTATATATAATTTAATATATATATATAAATTACATTAAAACGAAGTATGTATATTGTATTCACATTAGCAGTTATTGTTTTTATAAGCCTTATATGAAGACTAATGTGAGTTAGTAGTGTTGTCTATGAGATATTAACACCAATAGTGCATCTCCAAAAGTATTGTTGTATTTGCACCTATCATATTGTAACTAAAATCTAAGTATAATAGATTATTGTTTAATTTTATCAGCTTATATAAAAGCTTAATATGAATATTTTCTGTTAAATAATGCTTTTTAATAGTCAAATAAATAAGTTATTTTCTTGTACATTAATATATTATATATTATACTATTATATTAACAATTGATTAATATTTTATTTAGGAATCAAATATTACTAATCAGAAATTCAGCAATACATCACATGTAGTTCTAGATGATTCAAAAGTTCATAATAAACATTTTATACATCATGACATTGTTGGAAATAAAACTATGCCAGAATATTCATCTAAGTGGAAATCAATGTTGGGCAGTCAGTTTATGAGTGATATAACTATATTTTCCAAAGATGAACATGAAATTCCTGCTCATATTTTAGTGCTTCATGTACAGTGCCCTGATATTTTAAATGACATAATTACAGAAGAATCAAATACACATAAATCAAAAAAAATGTTAATGTGGTCTGAGTATACTTATGAAGCATGCATGGCATTCTTAGAACTAATTTACTCTGGTCATGAACAATTTATTAGTCCTGAATACAGAGATGATTATTTACAATTAGTAACAAGGTACAATGTTCAAATAGTTATAAATGATGATGATGGAAAACATGGATGGTTTTCTGGAGAGCACAATAAAGTATTAAAACGTAAAAGCTCAGAATTACATAAGAATGATAATAAAAAATTTAAAGCTCTTAGTCCAGATATGTTTATGATGGATGATACAAGTGAAGAAATGGGTAATAAGAATTTTAATTTTTTAGGAACAACTGTGAATGATGAAAAATCTTTGAGTGTACTTAAGACAAAGCAGTGGTTAAAAAATTGTAACCTAAGTCAACATAACAATTCATCATTCACAGAAAATTCAGATATTAATGTTCTACCACAAATTAATTCACCATTAAACAGTCCAGTTCATTCTTTTCATAGTGCATCAACTGTATGTATTCCATTTACACCTACATCTAATAAAATTGATTATATTATGGATTTTGAAAATAATGACCTACATTGCCCATCATTAGATATTAAAAGTGCATCTCCAAAATCAGTGTCAACTGACGAATCAAGCATTAAAGCTATATTAATGTTGAATAACATCAAAAATGTCCCTAATAATTTGAAAAATCCTTCAAAGAAAATTTCAACACCTAATCCACGTAAAAAACCTGATATAATTACAATCGCCAGTGATAGCGACAATGAATCAATAGATATGGTATTATCTCGTTATAATAATCCATTGCGTGATAGACATATTAATCTATTGAATGAAAACAACTATACACCTTTTTTAGCAAGTATTAATAAAAAGAAAAATTATATTTCAACTAACTCAGTTAACAAAAATAATGATATAAGTGTTATTGAGTTAAATGATAGTAGTTTAGATTCAATTCATTCTGTTAGTACAAATAAATTACATCAAAAAAATTGCAATTTTAATTTGAACAAGTCAACTATTTCAACAGCAAGAACTAAGACATTAATAAATATTGATAATGAAGAGACCATAGTTCCTGCTGTAATAAAATTCACAAAAAGTTCAAACACTCAAATGCCATCTTCAAATAACAATAATTGTATAGACTTAATAAATGATAGTAGTTCAGATTCCATTGTTACCATTGATAAGATTAAAAATAATAGTTCAATAAAATCATTGCTATTGAATAATACTCAACAAAATTTTCAAAATTCTTCAACTTCCTTTTCAAATGTACTGAGGAAAATAAATGTTGAAATTGACAACAGTTTAACTACTCGATTTGAAACCAATAATTGTGTATCAAATTTATCACCATTGAAAAAAGGTGAAACATGTTCAAGATTTTTATTTTCAGTCAGTGATGAAGATATGGATAATCCAAAATTAAATAAAGAATTGTGTTCAACAAATTGTTCAAGCAATGTAACTTTACCTAAATGTAGTAATTCAAAATTATTATCTAATGAGAAATTATTTCAATATAATGATACGTCATCAACATATTTAAACTCAAGCTGTACAGAAATTAATAATATAGAAAACAATGATAATACTGTTAATACTGTTAAAAGTTTAATATATTTTAATGAGAAAAATGTTTTAGACAAGCCTAATTCAGATTTTGAACCGTTGGAAAATATTATATCAAAGAAAAATGTAGTGTTGCCTTCTAATAAGGACTTTGTTGATTTATCAACAATTTGTCCATCAAATGAATACCCACATACTTCATTTAAGTCTTATAGTTCTCAAGTTGAAACTGCTCAACTACCAATTACATCTGAAAGAATTACATCGAATGAAAAAGATGATGCGAATAATGAATCAGCCTTTGAACAGATAATTGACGATCCATGGATGGACTATAATGATTGGCTACCGGTCAATATTAGTCCACAAAATGTTTCTCCAGTTTTATCAGAGAAAAATTCTATGATTGTGGTAAATGACTCTAAAATAATAACTCCCCCCAACAAGATGATTAATATGGATTTACAAACTTCTCCACCAACTATTTCAAATAATATTGATATTGTAAATCATCAAATGAAAAATGCAGTAACACCAAATAAATATGGTAGTAGAATTAGTACCCCAAAAAGTTTGCGTAGAGTTCAATCAGAATCTGTAATTAGAACTAATGAACAAATAACACCTCTTCCAAATTATAGTACGATGAAAACACCAGATTTAAGAGTAAGTATTTTACTATAAATGCTATTAAGAAACTATGTTAAATCTAATAATTGATTGTAGATACCCCAGTTATCAGATTAGTATTAATTCTCTACACTCTATAGATTTTCATCTATTAATAGAAGTTTTTCAAAGGCAATTAATGGCCAAAAAATGTTATTCTATCAATTTTATTTAGAAGTCGTATGTACTTGACTTTTATTACAAAATAAATAAATTTGCTATGTGAATTCTATGTTTATCATCTTATTAAATTTTTCTTTGTATTATATGTGTTCATTACTATCATTCATAGTATACAGAATCACTCGTAGTGTTTTCTTTTCTTATATCATGATAGGCTAGTAACACTTAAAATTAATAAAAATAAAACTTAATAATAACTAAGGTGTATTTTTTTAAAAGAAATAATGGACATTATTAATAGTTAATTAAAAGCTATAATTATTTTAAATTTCTAATAATTTAATTTTTTTCTTTGCAATTCATCTCAAAAAGTAAAATAAAATTGATAAATTTATATTAATTAATCTTATTAGTCTTGAGTTGTGATTAAAAATAGTTTTAGTTATATATTTAAATACATTAAATATTCTGTAATCAATGTAAATTTTTTATTTTCAGTTTTTTTTCATTCAAGTTTTTATTTATTTATTTATTTTTAATTTAAAATTTTTATTTTAGAAAGAATTTGATCGTTATGGACTCAAAGATCTTGGAAGGCGAAAAGGAAAACTTATATTAAGGCATATTTATAGTATAACTCATCCTATTAATGATACTGAAGAAGCAAAATGTAGTGGAGAGTCAGAACAGTATTCTGATTCTTCAAATAAGTAAGAATATTTAAACATTTATCATTTATTAGTACTGGATATAAATATAATATGTTGTGTTGTATGCTTGTATATATATATTATAGTTCAGAACTTGAAATTTCTTACTATGAAGCTGGAGCTTATCACGAATTGGAAACTTTTAGTCAAACAAATTTATCAAATAAAAGTAAGTTATATAAAGATACCCATGTATTAAAATTAATGTATATTTGTATGTAGCTTATACAATTGTACTTAATTGGTACCAAACTTTACACATACATTCCTTGAGACTTAAGAAGTGTTATTTTCTTTGTTTATAAATACATAGGTTTATATAAGATGGCTCACACGCAAACATTTTTGTTTATAAATTTATATTAAAGGTTGTCTTAATGCCATCAGTTATAGAAATAAAACAAGAAATTCCAGCAAATAATACTTAAACTGATAGTATACTACTATAATATCAACGTTTTTTTTTAATTGCAATGAATTATCATTGCTATGGTCTGTGAAATAAAAGACAACTAGTTCAATGTAGAAATGTCTTATGTTCAAATACAGTAACAATTATATTTTTTTTTTATTAACAAATTATATTTGTATGCATGAACTAAGATATATATTTTAACATAAGCTACATTTTTTCACAATTGTAGTTAATATAAACAGTCATAATAGCTATATTAGCTATGTCTTTAGTAAACTATTATTCAAGCAAAGCAAATGTGATTTATTTAAAAATACGGATTTAAAGTATGTAGTTAGCAAGCCGGATTAATGAAATTAATGGACCTGGGCTAATTTATTTTTGGGGGACCTAAATTTACAAAAAAAGTATTTTTATAGTAATATATCAATCGGTTCATCTATAACTTAGTCAAATTTTAATTAGAGCTAACTTAGAAAATTATTTCAAATGATTAATTTGAACGTACCTTTAAATAAATATTATTTAAATGTTTTTTTTTTTTTTTAATTGTATATCTAATAATAATTATAGAAAAGCTGCAAACCCGTAATATTTTTTTTTCATAGGGGCCTGGACTATAGCCCTCTTAGCCCCTCCACGTAATTGCTTAATCGGGCTATGGTACTTAGAATTATATACAAAGAAAAATTATACATTTTTTTTTATAAAATTTTGAATCACAATAAATCTTGTTATTTCAGCTTCAGTAGATATGGGTTTTAAAGATTTACTTAGAGTAAATGAAGAACTTCATAAAAAAATTTTGTGTTATGAACCTATTTGGATTGAAGAACTGAAAGAAGATTTAAAGCAGTACAATGTAAACATTAGTATGCAAAAACTCATGACATTTTTGGATGATAAAGTAAAATATTTATTAAAATTTATAATTTTAGTAATTTTTATTAATTATAAGTTTATATATACTGATTTCATGTGTCAACACTCAACATTATTATAATTCTAATAAAATACAAATTAATTTAACTTCCTTTTGATAATTAATACTAATACTAATTATTGCTTGTACCTTTTTCTATAACTATTTCAATTTCATTAATTTACTCATGGATGCATGTATTAGTATGTATTAGATTATATGCATATACAAGGTGATCCATTTCAATGTCATTGTATATTATACAGTATTTAAATTGTAAATTTTTTAATGGGTTTTTAAAAAAAAATGTCACTCACGTGCAGTAGCACAACTAGAAAAAAATTGGCTGGGGGAGGGTTGTGCCACTGCTCACATGTGTTGTTTCCATCTTACATACTACATAGCAAATTTATTCAACAGAATATAATTTATGCTGTTACCTTTAATATTAGAGTCAATTTACCTATTGACATATATATGTCTTATGGCTGGGGGTCATTTTTTTAATTTTTTTTTTTATAACACATAGAATTTTACCAGTTGAGACAGTGATTGTTTATATCAACCGATTGCTATAACAACACATATACATGTACTGATGTATCTGCATAAAGTGTAGATACTCTTTGAATTTTTATTAAACTTAGAGGTAGTAATATTATCTAGGACATCTCACAGAAATTTATTAATTTTTTAATTTTTAAGTAAGTTATAGTTATGTAAATTGTAAAATATTAAAACTTTAAAGTGTTTGTAATTCACTTAAAAATTAAAATATCAATACCCTAGATAATATTTTTATCTTTAAGTTTAATTATAGATAAATTGAATCTAATATTAAAGCTAATAATATAATTTTGATTCCACTAAACAAAAATGTACTATGTTATATGTATGTAAGACGACAGAAACAACACACTTGAGTGTGGCATCCTCGACATCTTAAGATATTTATATTGAATGTTTTTATATTATTTTTATTTTTTATTTTCAGTGTGTGTCATTTCGTTCAAAGTTATTAAATGATCAGAGAAAAAAATCAGTAGCAAAAAAACATACTAAACGAAAGAAATTATTTTAATTTATTGAATGATTACTGTGTTCTTAGATATTTCTTGTTTGTATAATATTTGCGTGAAGCAATAATTGATATTTTATATTTATTATTTAAAATAAATATAATATAAACAAAATATATTCATTAAAAATTATTTTTATTTCTGTGCAAGCTATATTGTCATTCTTTATTGGAAGTTATGAAAAAAATTAAATTTACTGTTTTTTTTTTTTTTATATCAAATACATATCTATTTATAGTTTATATTTGATTGATATATCTAAAAAAAAATATATATATTATTTAATATACAATTATATGGTAAAATCTAATCTAAAATAGTATTTTAGATTCTGAATGTATTGGTTTTACGATGATGTGTTTTTTTTTGTGTACGGCATAACTAGTCGAAATAATGCTTTAATTTCAAACTTCGGGGGTGGTTTCCGATGGAAAAATGAATATCCTTGTGCATTATTTAGGTAAAAAGTAAACATTTTCCAAGTTTTCAAAAAAATCGAGAAAAACAAAAAAAAAATGACGGAAAACGAGAAGTTTTAGGTAAGCAAAACCAGTTATCCACCAAATTTATTTTTTATAAGATTGTAACTCAAAATCACTATAAAAACTTGAACCGTTTTTTGAGTTATATATAGACCAATGCTAGGCCATAGCCAGGGGGAGTTTAGGGTTCAGACCCCCCCCCTCCCGAAATATTTTACTGGCTACGGCCTTGGACCAATGAAATTTTCGATTTTTATGAGAATTTTTTTTGAAGTATCGATAAAAAAAATTTGGATGACCAGCAACACTTGAAAAATTAGTAAAAGGTTTCTAATGAGTTGTTCTTATTGTAGCTAAAAAAAATTAAAAATCGTTAGTCGGTAGCTATTTTAAAGAATTTTTATGAAAAACATATTATTGAATTATTTAACGTTTGATATGAAGAAAAACTTTTATGATTTTTCAACTACTAAATTACTTGCAAATTTTCGAGATTTAAAAATATTTCATAAAAATTTGAACTATAATTTAAACAAATTGTGACTGACATAGACACGATTTTTACAAGCTTTAAATTAATTTGACCATAGCGTTTTAGAATTTTTTACTATTATACCTGTATCAAATAAAAACTAATTAAATTACTGAACAAAAATATTCATTTATTATATAACTTATTATAAAACATTAAATAAATGATCAAATATGAAATACACTTCACCAAAATAGCAACTATGCATAAACTAATAAATTATTTTAACAATAATAGCTAGTATAATTAGTGTGTTTTTGTTTTATGTATCAGAGGGTTTATTGTAATATA
>VUJU01002708.1:0-33851 GCA_009835225.1 Aphis craccivora
TATTCTTTGTTATACTTAACGCATTGTTTTATTTTTTAGGCAGAATATTGTCTAATATAGTTTGCGTAAGTTTAGGTTCATCTACTGCAACCTTCAACTGAATAACTTAGTATAACTATAGTCTTCCTCCTCCTCCTATATATTGTATTAAAGTTTGTGATCGAAAATTGAGAATTTTATTACCGTGTTATAACTTTATATACGATTATACGAGTTTTTATTCAGTACTGACCACAATCTGAATTACAAATAAAGATAAATAATAATACGGTATCTTAAAATAATAAAAATTACACTTATAACTATATATTTGTTGGTAAAATAGAAGTTTTTTTAAAAAATTACACTTAGCAGACAATTTATTTTCAAGAAAACATAATAATTTTGGTCTTGTTTTTCGTACCCAATTTCCTCAATTTTCTTTTTCATATTTATTATTATTAGTTTTTTTGCCCAATATAACAATTAATTATATATTTAATAATATTAAATGTGTATTGAAATTAACATTTTTTTTAGTATTTTTATTTTCAAGAAAATTATTTGGCGTTAAATATTTTTTATTTTTTATTAGTAACTATCTTGAAAATAAAAATAAAAAAAACTTTTTTGACAAAACACAGTTGATTGTATTCTTTATATTCATTATAGTAGGTAATAATTTCAACAATGTAAGTACAACAAGTGCAATATAAAGAGAGAGATTTTAAGTTTTAACTATACTGCACGTATGTGTAAGTTGAAGAAAAAATTAAAATTACACACATCTTGAGACGCTGCATGGCGGGAAATGAAGTACTTTTGCTGGTCGTAAATATGCACTTGACCGCTCTTCTCGGTTTTAAAAAGTTTTTGACATCACACGGTGTGACGTCTAATGTACGTAAGTCGTAAATATAATAATATTATTATAATATTAATGTCGATCCAACGACTTTCAATTAATCGAAATGTGATTTTTTCCAATCGATGAGGGTCACCGTGTCAAAACATATTATATTATTAATAATACAACAATTTCAAAAGTGACCATCACTGTTTTTGTACACGTTATTCGATGCGTAGGTATACTATAATATAACGCATACAACTTCGTGTATAAACTATAAATAATATTATTGTATACGTGTAATATAAATTAAAAACAAACAACAGATCCATTAACATGGTGGCGCACTAAACAATGTATATGCATTTCGGGTAAAAAAAAAATATTCAATTATTTAATCGTCTAAAAATAATCACCAAAGTATGTGTCTATGTCTATGATAATATGTTCTATACACACATCATACACGTTTTAACGATGTTAATATATCATTAGAGCCTACGCAAATGTATACCATACGGTCAAGGTACCATTAGCCAACAACAGCGATAAGCTGTGATAGTTGTATAGATACATAATACACCCACAATATGTACCTAACCCGGTTCATAATAGTACATCATGATATGGTTGGTCACCATACGTCGCTTTTAAAACAAAATAGTCCATTTTGTATGTCCTTTTATTCCTTTTAGCTGTTTTTCCCCGTTTTTAAATGTTAGTCTTGTTTCAGTGCTATTATCTCTATTCTATTTTATGTGCGTTGAAGAATCTCCATACGAAACGAATACAAAATTATATTTTCAATGTGTTATATCGAAATAGTTTAAACCAATGCTATTAGGTAGTTATATAGAAAATTTTTTTGTAACGAATGTCGATTGATGACGTACAATATTGTCTGCTATAAAGACATTGTGCATTGGTGGTTCATAGCATAATGTATTTATAAACCTGTAAAACCATTATCCTTTCCAACAACACGCCTTATCTATTAGTAAAATATTATATTCTAAATATTTTTGAATTGTTGTCGGTATTTTTTTTTTTTTATATGGTCACCTTATTACCTATTAGGTATAAGATAACATTATAAGTGAATCCACCTTATGACAACGAGAGACTGGGCTTTATTATTTTCCAAGAAGAAGAAAAACGTTAAAAACAGAGAATAAAAATCAAACAGTATCCACGAGAAGTGACTCTTAAAGTTTGATAAATTGTATTATAACTCTGAAAATTGAATTCTCGACAGTAACAAAACTCAGGGCGTATTTTCTTCATTTTAAAATAGCGATATTCTTGACACTCGTTTGTATTGTCTTCGCAAAGTAATTATTTTTGCACTCTTCATCCATACTTTCTCTTGTAGTAGTATTATATCTGGGTATTTGGTAATAATATTATATTATAAGGTAAATATTAAATAGATATAATATACATTGTAACGGTTTTTTTTTTTAAAATAGAGGTGAGCAAATGATTTAATAGCATTGCCATTTTCCGTGTTAAACTTAAAAGCTCAAATGTATTTATTTTATTGTATTATTTAGTCTCACGAAACTGTTCTATAGAAACTTATACCTATATAATATTATATTAAATGGCATTAGATAGTATGATATATACGAGTATATAGTTAGGGTTCTATAATCAATAATCACAATTTCTACAGTAAATACACATAGGTATGTGCTAGTGATTTTAAAAACATTTACTTACATCTTATTATTCTTATTCACACAAGAATAATACATAAATAGAGTGTATACAAATGGCTACAATAATACTTTAAAATTTTACGAATTAAAATTGGATGAAATTAAATTTATTTAAATTATATAGAACAATTTGTTAAATATAACTTTCGGTAAGCTTTTTCAAAGCGATAATCATATTCTATATATGCCAGCTACCTGCTCGAGTTTTTGAGGAAAGGTATAAATTAGGTATACTTATATATTATACTGCATTATACTCGTAGCGCGTACTCCGATAAAATGTACTTGGCGTATATATATAGGAGCTATATAGCGTAATGTACGATATTATCAGATAATACGATGATGATTATACGAAACAGTGTTTTTATCTAAATTTATAAAAGGAGAAAATTTTAAAACTTTTTACAGAAACTCACTCTAGTCATTTTTAGAACACCACCCATCATTCACGGCTATACTGTGACCTGGTTTGATGTTGGCGAGGAGAATAAATAAGACGTATAAAACATGATTTTATAACAATGAAATAATTTTAAATAATAATTTAACAACAAATAATGAAACCGTAATGACATTCGTGATCGCAACTCAAAACGATTGCAGTAGTAGTTTAACAACTCTTTACTGAGGAGATGGCAATAATAATATTACCATCATATTAGTATATAATATGATAATATATAGAAACATTATATCTCAAACTAAAATATTGAATAAAACATTAAAACCACTACCGATCATTTTAAATGCAATACCTTTAGTTATATAAATCTATATTTGTTTATAAAATACTAGGCAATTTAAATTGTATGATTTTATACTGCAGAGTTTTTTTAAAATATCACCACTCAACTATTGTAATAGTAAATTGCAAGAATATATTATAAATACATAATATTATTTATTATTATTAGTGGAAATAATAATTTAATTATACATATATTATATGGGTTGGTTACATTGTATTTTGTTATATACTATCCAAAAGTGTTACAAACTGCAGATTATAATATATTAACATCTTTAATAATCCTTATAAATTTTGTAAAATATATTTTATGTTTTCAACCTAACTGTGTCTGTATCACTTTATGTGTTGAGACAATCAGGATAAAGTCTATTAGGAGTCGCGTGTGATTGACGACAAACTCTACAGAAGAAACATAGAAAATCGGTTTGTTTAATTTTTTTCCTTGACAATTAAAGGTGTGTACCTATATTAAAATATGTATATAGTCATTAATTCATTATAATACCAGTCCTGCAGTTAATATGTGTTTTCATTCGTGGTTAGACATGATCATCATATTATTATAATAATATTATACCGTGTTCGGAGAATAAATATATGTCCGTGACAGTTGGGCCACGTAATGGTTTTATTGTTTTTTATTTATTATTATTTTTTTTTTAATCGCCGTTGTCATACAATCGTGTTGAATAACTAGTATTTTACATGTTCTTGCAACCGTATCCATAAAAGGTATAGATGCGTATACACTATCGTTGTTCGATGTACTATATGACTACGTATAATACACTATATACAATATACATATTATATCGTATTATTTATTTATTATTATTAAACGGACAAGCCTAATAATAACGACGGTTTGTGCAACATAATAATAATATATACAGAACAAGATGTGAGAGGTACAAAACGATTTAAACGATTACATTACTGAGGTGTAGGTTAAAAGAAATAACGGAGTAAGAGCTACCAAATAAAAATATCAATATTTCAATTTTGTATGGTTCTGATTAAAGGAGAGCTATTTTACCATATACAAAGCCCGCTGGAATGGCACATATAAAAAGTATCGGTGTAACTAGACGTATTGAATGCGATAACATATACCTACAACTGCAGCACATTTACACACCTACTTCGCGCGGAGTCTGACGTCCAATCGAGTGAATATCTGTGTATACTAATACGCGTATAAACGACAAATACCCGAACCCGAGTCGCGGTATGGCCCAGAACGATTTACAACACCAACAAGCACTAGATGACGAGAATACTTTTCGATTTTAGAAGACGTGAGATCATCATGTAACCCAAGTCACTCTACCAACATAGTTATCATTTCGCGGCAGCAATGTTTTAATCAATAACAACGGTCTGTATAGGAAATAAAACGGTAAAGCACGTGTATAAAAAAAAAAAAAAAATAATAATAATAATAATAATCATTGAAATATCGCACAAACCCGGAAAAAACAACCTTCGGGAAAACTTCGGCCGCTGCCCCGCAGTGGGGCGGACAGAGCGCGTGGTGGCGGCGACGAGGTTAATTTCTCACAGCCGAGCAAAGTTTTCACCGTCTAGCGCAGAAAAGTTGCGGCGAAACCTCCTACCGCAGGCGGCATAGGCGGTTATACGGTATTATTATTATTATAACCGGTATTTGTAGACGGCGTGGCGTGGACCATTAATTCCCCGCGAGTTTTCATCGGAGAAACAACGGCTGTGCAGTGCCGGTGACGGATTAAAATTTCGGGTGCCGATCGTCCGCGTAAAAGTTCCACGGTCGAACCCCTTCGAGTGGCGGAGGGTGGCGGCGAAGGTGTTGTGTGCGGATATAATATGCGGTCTGTAATGAGCCGATTTGTTATCCCGCGCCCGCCCGCCACAGCATCACAAGACCCCCGACACCGCCCCGCGCGAGAGTCTTATTATATTATATTATTATTTTATACGGATGATTTATACTACCCCGCAACGCTGCTCGAGCGAGGTCGACGATGATCTCGGGGGTCCCCGACGAGAAAAATGCCCACAGGACCACAGATCGAGATTGAATCGGTCGGTTATGTCATCGGCCGGTGATCTGTTCGTAAAATAATTGCGTACCTTTTATTTTGTAACGGGTAATCGTAGCGTCCTTAAAAAAAAGGATATCGACCAGCCGTGGCCAACATGTCGGAAAGTTGTGAAGTCTGCTCGCATATGTTTCGTAAAAAAAATAATTAGGAGACGAGAATCGTAAAGAAATCTTATATCGGTACGATTTTTTATTAGTGGCTAATGTCACAAATACCGAAAAACCAAAATAATAATAATATATCTGATAACATTTCGTGATTTAGAGATATTTATTATAGTGGAAACAATAAAACACTTTCTTATATTTTCTCATCTATAGTCGATGACGTTGCTATAAAAGCGTCCAATTTCGATGATATTATTATTGTAGTCACATTACGTAGAAATAGATCACAAAAGAAATCCATCTCTCGATAATAATATGATATCGTCATATTGTTACCGACGCGAGTTATTTTTTTTCAAAATGCAAGTACACGCTTTGACTGTTCTATTGCTTTTACTTTCGTCGGTATATGATTATAGCAAATCGTTATGAAATGTATTGAGTATTATGGCTTCCAAACATACGATTTCACAGAGAAAGCGATAAATTAATAGTTTAACCCAGCGCTAGCGCTCCCCAAAATTGGCTCCTGCGGACCGGATAAACGAAACAATTTTATGGCCTCAAAAAGTGTCAACGATCCAAAACTTTATCGGGTCTAAATAATACGCATATTCGTCTTATAAATCAAAATTAAAAGGCACTTAAATTCACTCACCTGCGTCGATTTTGTCGCTGTCAGCGGCCGCCGTCCTGAAAATCTGTTTGAAATCGGCAGACGGCGCTCGTCCGTCCGACGACAGATCGTACGTGGCGAAATAGTCGGTGAACGTCGGCCGACCGCCGCCGTTACCGCCCGGCGACAACGCCTTCGCACACTGTTCCGCGAACGCTTTGATCCGCGAGTCGACCATCGGTTGGCCGTACACGCACGTGGCCACCACGGTGGTCGCACACTGCTTCACCTCCGTCCACGGCGAGACGGTCAGCCGACGGTTGGCCACGGCCTCCAGCGACGTGATGAGCTCGGCCACGCACTCGGTCATGGTCGGCAGCACGGCCGCCGCCGAGCCGGCGTCCACCGCGGCCGGTACGAGACTCGTATGCCGACCACCCTCCTCGGCGAATCCGTCGTTGCCGAGCGCGGCCGCGGCCACGCGGACATCGCAAGCCAGCGCGACCGGCCGGCCACCGTCGTAGAGTCCGAACGCGGCGGCGCCAGCGGCCTTGCCGTCGTCTCGATGTCGGGACAGCGACCTGGCCTGTAGACGGACGCCCGGCAGCGTGTTGGCCAACGACCGATAACCGGCCGCGGCCGGCATACCTCGACTCGTCCAATAGTCGCGCTTTCGACGAGCGTACGGCACGAGCACCGCGAACACGACAAAAGTCCCAAACGCTAACGCCTCCAAAGTCCATGTGACGTAAGCTCCCATGGTGGTGCAGGACGACTGTAGTTACTGCAGCGTTTTAATATAATATAGTAATATCCGGAGCTGGTGCAAACCTGCAGGAATACAAAAGTCGAGTTCACTGTCGGTATTTACTTCGAATTTTTAACTACACGATGCACCAAAACATTTTATTTTATGTACCAATTATTGGAATAGTCTAAAAATGTACCGTAGTGATGCGTGCTTGTTATAAGTAATACACGCATTTACCGAGCATGCTCGCCCCCCGTTTTTTTTTTGTATTATTATAATATAAACATTTTATTAAAACTCTATTTTTTGTTATTTTTTTATACACTTGAACACTTAAAGACCATTTTATAAATGTATACGATTTTTTGTACAACTTATAAAATATTGTGGCCATACAAACACCTGTTTTTAAAATAAGAATCCCATTTTTAGTTGTAAATAATTTATTACAAAAAAAAAGATGTGACTAATTCAAATTTCCAACTTACAGTTTTACTGTTTGTTAAAATGATCATATTAAGGATTATAATTCTTCAACATGATTAAAAAAAAAAAACTATATGAAATCCGTTCAAAAATGTCATATTATAGGTACTATATTATAATCTCCGTTGCATTACGTAGAGGTTGCCTTTTACAGGGTATTAAAAGATCAGTTCTTTCTTGAATACATTACTTTAATAACACATAATAATGTTTTTAATTATAAAAATATTTTAGATACTGAAGTCATCCTTATTCAGGTTATATATATATATATATATATGTGAAAATTTTGATGAAAAAAAAAAAGAAGAAAATTTTAATAAATAATTAAATTTAATATTAAATATTATAAAGCTTTGTTCAATATTTCAATGGAAAAATAAAAAAGTTTGAATAATTAAATTCGCAATAAAAAGCGTCGTTAATTCTTAACCCCCAAAATAAGATAATAATGAAAAAAATATTAATTACGATTTAAACCGTCAGTCCAAAACCGAAATATTCAGTGGGTATCTAAATACCTATGTCCTTTAGTCCTATACTATACCTACTCAATCATCGTTCCGTACTTGAAAATGCTCAATACGCGTATTTTGTTAAATTAATATTTTATAATGGCATTTTTTTTTTTTTTTGAAATTATATTTTTATTCCTACTGATTATGATTGTCGAAAATGCATGTATCAAATCATTATTTATGTATTATTAACAATAACTGTGCTACTATAGTAAAATTATTATTGATAATAATGTTTTGAATCTTAACCTAACTAAGGCCTCAAGTTATAATTGGACTAATTAATTACTTATGATTGTTAAGAAAATATTAACATTATTGTTTTTCTGAATTTATTTCTTATAAGTAGATATTATTTATTTTATTAAATACATAGGTACCTAGCTATAGTATACCTATTGGCTATTACCTATACAGTATACATATTACATGCATGATATACAATTAATTTATATGTAACTAAGAGTTTTAGTTTAGCTATTAAGTATTAACCAAATTAAATATATTTAAATAGTGCTGTGTATCTACCTACCTTTCCTTCTTATATTAATATTGTAATGGTTTTATTTATCATTACAATTTTTATTTTATTTTTTCATGTCCAATAATTAAGCTCTCGTTAAAAATTTGAATGATTTCGTATTCTCTTTTTATAAAAAATATAATAGGTATACGTTATAATCTACTTTTAAAAACCCAGAATTCAGTTAGAATTATTTGAATTTTGCACACTCAATTACCTGCTATTTAGTAGTCGATACTTAAGTTATATATAAACAGTATAAAAAAGTGATTAATCAAAAACTATAGATATTCTATGAAAAATTAAACATTTTTTTTTTTCATTCATAACTTCATAAGTTATCTACCAATAATGGGTTATTATTTTAAACTTAAACATGAGTCAATATAGAAAATATTAATTAAATTAACTCTTAGATAGTTATAATTAGATTATTAATTAAATTCTATAATATGGTCCTTTAAATTACAAAACTATGCATTGGATAAATATAATTTTATCTATATGATTTTAGATTATTAAACTATGTTTTTGTTGTAGGTATGTAGGTATATCGATTATAATTTATAATATAATAGTATTAATAGACTAATACTAATATTAAATCATGAAGTAACAATTTTTTCCATGGTGCATATACATATAAGGCAGTACATTATAATATAATATAACTATATGCATTTTTTTTTTTTTTAATTTAACAGTAAGAAAACTTCTTACAATTTATTCTTAAAAACGAATAAATATTGTTTTATTAAATTTCACTCATCTATAACTATATTAACACACTATTATAATATATTAAGAATATTTGTCTTTTTATTTCGTTATTACTTTATGTAACACAAAAAATTGTTGTCTCTAGTGGTCATGAATAATGCAAAATTATATTAAATTAAATCTAATCAACTCTCGTTTATTTGTTATTTATTTATGCGTGTAAACTGTAAATATATTTATAAATAATTTTTTTGCATTACCTAATTATTGTAATATTTCCTCAAAATTAAATTTTATTCCTCATTCCAAACAATTATTTAATATTGTCTTAAACAAATTATTATTCAATTGTACAATTATTGAAAACGTAATTTATGTATTTAGACGTTACAACGACGCTACTATTATAGTACTATGTATACATTATACTTTATGATTAATGGAAAGTGGCAACGTGCATAATATAAGATTAGGACTAGGACCGATTTTCAACCACAGAAACCACATTCGCAGATGTTTGAAAGGATGTTAAGCACCGTCGTCTCCCATTAACCTTTTGAAGGTTCTATTAATAATGGGTAAACATCAGTTTTCAATCGAATCAGATTCAATTCGAAAATGTCCATGTTTTGTCTACAATATGATATTTAAATATAGATCCTGGCATAAATATTAGAGACAATTATTAAAATATTATAATAACGTGAGCATCGAAATAATGTCTGATAGAGGCTTGACGAAATGGAAAACTGCCACTCGTTCAGATTTTGGAATACAAATTAAAAAGATCATCTATTTTTTTGTTTTTTTCACCGTTGTTCATTAATATTTACATTAACTTTAATTGCAATTCACGCCCGGTGATGTACAAAACTCTAGATAATGGTGCGTACGGAGCGACCATGGTTTTATTTAATTTTTCAGGCGATTATAATGGCGAATATTTACGAATTCCGCAGCAACAATGTTTAGTCCAAATTATTAAGCTAATATATATTTTTTTTTTTTTTTTTGGATAATAAATAATAATAGTTGTAGTCAACAGAAGATTTAACGCCAATAAATCAAATAAACATGTAATAAAAAGTCATAAGATAAAATCTAGTTTTGAAATGTTCCTGCGTAGATAATTTACAATATTTAGGTACACATGTGATATCGTTTTACATGATTCTGTAATGATACGGGACTAGAAAATGACACAATTTTTATATTTGTATTATGAATATCCGCAGATGAAAATTTGTACGAAGTTATTTTTCCATTTTATATTAAATAAACATACTATTTTATCATTACAAAAAAAAAAAAAACCCAAAAATATATTTGTTTTAATTAAATCTAGTATTATAACTTTATAATGTTTAAATGTACGTTATGATTGTGTGACTAAAATTAAAAAAAAACCCATTTCGTTAATAAAATATTCATTCTAAAAGTATCTTTAGGTATTCAATAATATAAAGAAAAAATAATTTCTATACCTAGTAACAAGATTGAATTTGTGAACAGGTATAACTTATTGATAATGTTGACTGTAATAATTCAACAACTTACAAATAATTATTGTTTTCTTTACTTTAAGTTTTCGTCTTACATTGAATCATTAAATTTAGTCTATGTTATATGAATTCATGAAAAGTAAACCTAGTATACTTACAAAATATATAATTGGTTTGTCAAGAAATAAACGAATTTCAATCTTGAAAAGAAAACTGTTCTTAAAGCAATCTAACAATTGTATACAATTCGATTTTTTACAAAAAATAAATACAAAACACTGAGTTAGTCTCACATTTTACGCGGTAATTCGATCAATCCTAAATACTAGCTGAATAGCTACTGCAACTTCAAAAAAAAAAATATATATATAAGTCTTAGAGTTTTAGCTATTCTATTCTATTTTCATTTTTGTTTATTATTTTTTTTTTTTTTTGTTTCTTTGGTTGAACTTAATGTTTCCGAATATATTTAGAAAACTTCTGTAGTCTCAGTACCTACGTATCGCTATAAAAACCAGATGCTGAAATTCAAGAGCCGCATCACGGTTGCCTCGAGCATTGCCTCTAACAAAAACTTGTTTTATTTATTTCTTTTTGGCATGTTATACAGTGAATATGTTTTAAAGTAACCCAATTGTGTTTATGTTTCGGGCGTGTTGGGATTTTTATACTTTACGGATTTTAATAATGCACAGTTGTCGCGTGTCACTGCAGATCGCCGTGAATCCATCTGTGTTATACAATAATATCTAAGTAAGTGACATTTAATTAAAAGACTACGATGGGTGACGGTTAAAATAATTAGACTATGATATTATCTATGTAGGTAGGTAGTAAAAATTAAAATAAATTAACAGTTATTCGGTATTCTGAGGTCTTCCCAGCCGTGAGTTACGAGTGTTACGACACTAGCGTTTTCACAGCGCACTTGTGCACAATATATAGAATATATTATAAATGGTATGTCCTCGATAACATAATCGTGACGAGAAACTATTTCTGCTCATACTATACCTATAATACGCTTTGAAAATCACTCACATAAGAGTTGTTGACTCTCTTAACTATGCAGTTTTCAACAGAATTGAATATAATAATAAAAGGAATTTACCTATTACAAACTGAAATAAAATACTTTAAAGTTGCTTTCTTTTATTTTTTTTTTTTTACTCATTGCTAAATTGCTTGAGTATTAAGAAATATTAAACTTTAATATTTAAATATTATTATCTAACATTATTAAAAGTAGAATCATAATTTTGCCGAGGAAAAAAGTGATTACCATGATTTATTATCACATCGATTACGAGAACAAAGTTTCTAAAATACATAAAAAAAAAAAAATAAAAAACTTAATCGGCTTTAATAAACCGGTAAGTCCACCCTGTTTAATTAGTTTTAGTTATTTCTGTGTACCCTCGTCTGCATTTACTTTCAGTAAAATGGATATGCCAACGTTATTTTAGAATATCTTTTATAAACGAGCATTCCTTCGAATTTTAGACAAAAACATACCATAATATAGATTGATTCGCGTTGCGCTTAAATCCTATTGAAATCGCTGACTTCAACTTTATTTTATTGTCCGGTGAATAAATTTTTTGCTGTTATCTATCTATATTAAAATCACAATTGCAAAAACTTTCACATACATTTAAAACGCAGTATTGACAATGTATTATGTGTTTTATGTAATTTAAATAATAAGATTTTATTATTATTATTAATGAAAAAATGAAAACTAAAAACCTAAATTATTTATACATTTGAATTTAAAATATTGTAGTTAAATAGTGAGTATAAAAAAAAAACCGAAAGAGTTATTATGGTACAATTTTATTTACTCTATGATAACTATTAGTAGGAAGAGTATATTATATTAGTATATAGCACTGCATAATAAATTCTTTTGCAAGGTTGTAAAATAGAAAGTTTTACGACAAAACAGTAAAACAAATTAATGAATATTCCTATTCCATTGTACATACATATATTATAAACAATATTTGATGAAATGTGAACATAAATAAAATGGTTTAATGTTTAATTATTTAAAATGGATTTAATTCAATATAATATATATATACTAATAGTTTAATAGAAATGCATAGATATGGTCACTTTAAGTCAACGAACGATAATATTGTGTAAAACTCCTGGTGTGCTTACATTGTTTTATCCAACAAAAGGATTTTTCCGTTTCATTTTATCATTAAATTATAAGCTTATAATAATAATAATAATAATAAAAACAGTAGCTCTCGTGAAGTAATAAAAATAAATCTATAAGAACAGTCATTTTTTAGAACATTTTATGAAAATGTAATTTTTGCACGTAATTTAAATATAATGCTATAATATAAATTATAATATGTATATGCTTAAATGGTAAATATGTACCAATAATTTATTTTTCCCTTAAATATAAATGATAGGTAACTATATTTACCTATTATTTATTTCAATTAATTTTTTTTTCTTATTTTTCTAAAAAACGATCAATTTCCTTGTAATAATACGAATAAAATTGTTCAAAAATGTAGGACTACCAACATAAAACTAGTCCAATGTCCAATATCATAATGTTTATAACATTCAATTGGAATATTTGGAACGTTTGTATTTAGCTACCAATAAATCATAAAATTGAATTCAGTTAAAAATGAAATAGAAAAACGCCTTTATATCTCTATAACTTTCTTATATCAATAAAAATACAATTTATACGTGCTAAATGGTATTTTGTACATTACAAGTTAAAATCGATGTTTGTTTGATTTTAGTTTTACTTAAATATTGGATAAAAATGCTGTTATAGTGAAAACAAATAATTAACTTAATCGATCTTATTATAAGTAGAACGAAATAACGAAATGATCCAAGTCAATAACTAATTACTCAACGTTAAAATACACTGAACCAAACGTAATTATAATCGATTGATAAATATAAAAATATAAAATACTTTGTCTAAATACTATCATTATTCTTGAATAATGACCTTTTCATTTTGCCGATAATCGTTAAGTAATTAATTATCAAACATCAGACGTGCAATTATGATTCGATGAAAAACTACATTTTAGAAAATTATATATACTAGTAAGTACCTATATGTCCTATACTATAATTATTATTAGTGTTAAAAACGTTTCACCAAGTTAATTTTATTTAATATAAAATATACGTCTTATACGACTGAACAATTGAACAGTATGATATAGAAAAAAAAGAGCATTATAGGAGTGTTACTGGCGTAATCATTGATGGTAAGCGCGTTATTCTCATTAAACTTTCAATACCTACATATTGAATAACATATTATATCGTATGCTTTGATGTTATTCGATATAGCTGTTGGTGCAAACTTAATGCATACATTTTATAATGCATTTTCATATCGTATAACAGAAATGAGTAAATTAATTAGCATTGACAAATACATTAAACATCTAAGATGGCTTTTAAAATAGTATACTTAATAAATTATTAAGTAATAAAATATTACTCGTGGTTTCATTTCAAAACGAAAAATCAACATTTTTTTTTTTAACCAAAAGTCTGCATTTCCATGAGAAAATTGGTGTTAACCATTCTAGCATGTGTGCAATTTCACAAGAACTTTATAGTTTTGGAGTGTCGTGGTGCACTACTTATGACTAAGCGAAATAAATTGTAAGACTTGCTATAAAATATGTTTTAAAGAAAAAAAACCACAGACATGAATGTATGATGGTGTAGGCCAACAGCAGTGGATTCACTGCAAGTAGGTGTTGCAAGATACTCGAATTGCTTTGTTTATTACATCACTAGTCGAATGATAATTTACGGTCTATATTATTATTTTTAAATTCTGAGTGAAGAAATAAAGAAGAATTACTCTTAATACAGTTTGTTCCTATCGTTAAATTTCGGAACAAAAAATATTTAACACTGAAAGTATATTTCTATTATTAATTTTGGTATATTTAATAGGTAGTTTTAAAAGTATAAAATAGAGTAGGTAAATATAGTGAATATGTTTTTTTTTCAAATACTATTGAAAAAAAAAATAACAACAACAGAAACACTAGGATTTTTGACAAAAACAATGTTTTTTTTTTTTTTTAATTTAGAATAGATCATTGTAAGGACTTAAAACTTTTATATCACATTTACATTAGCATTTTTTTGAGAAAATAGTATCATTTTTAAAATGATTTTGCTTTTTTAAGCTATTTATGGACCTTTTAAATGTTCAACTATATGATATTTGAATGTTGGTAGCAGGATAATCAGGGTATATAATTATCTACGCTATTGTGATTCACGATTAGACTTAGGTAATGAGACTACATTACCTAATAACTAAATAACTAATTAACTATCAAAGCATATAAATTAATTAATTTACAATATGTTTACGCTAAGTGATATCACTAAATATTTCAGTTGAATAACCTTTATTTAAATGGGGTTTTCGAGAAATGAAAGGCGCAGTATCGAAATACATATTTTCAGACTAATTTCTAATCTCTGAACCTTTTGATATGAGCAAGCGCAATACAACTTACTTTATTTTTAAATAAAAAAAACTATTGTTTTCTTATAGATTCGAATAATTTTTTTTCTAAATAAAATTGGCCAATTAAATTTAAGAGTTTCAATTTGATATTTACGAATAACTTGTTTTTAACTATGTTCAACATATATACGAAAATCGAAATAATATCTTCAATATTATTAAATAACTATTTTTAGACACATAAAATATATAAATAAGGACACTTATTTGATTGTTCACTGTATATAATTCCAATGGGCGGTTATCTAGATTTGTGAAAACTCAGAATAGTATATTATTTTCACAAATAAAAATGTCTAAATAATTTTAATACAGATTTACTGATATAGAGATACTCGATCAGCATACACGCAAGATTTTTGTTAAAATAATAATTATAAATATTATTATTTTTAAGCGAGTTTAGTTCATTCTTGTTTATTTTCGGTAATCGGTATTAAATATAAATACTATATAATTTAACTACTAAAACTGAAATTCGGATCCAACAATCAGTCATTTATATATACAGTAAAGTGTACTATTTCGTTTCTTAATTATTATGAAAATAATAGTTAACACTCATTAGATGATATTTTATTGTAGTGTTTTAATTTATATAATACTCATATTTTAGTATAAATGTATATTAACGTAATTGAAGTGTAAAATATCTTAAATATTTTAAAATTCTTCAAACAAATTTAAATTAAATTGTCTTAAATAATTCTAAGTAAAATTGTACATAATATATTATACTCAGTCAAAATCTAATAATTCATGAAACGGACTTATAATAAAACAGACATTGCATAGTTAGTTTTGAGAAATAATGCAAAGTGCATTGAATACCGGACTTTTTATTAATTTTATATTATCATCACGTGCTATTAAAACATAAGAGATTTTATATATTATGTTTGGAAATAATATTAAATTTCACTAATTATTAGTTTTATATAATTGTATATTCGTAAAAATAAGTATATACTATACGTCATTTATATTCAAATGATTTTATTTGAATTGTACACGCAGTATTATATTTATACCTATGTATTTTAATATTTTTTAAAACTTGATAAAAGACGTACATTTATCGTTACCTATTGTATTTTATTTAATCTATCTCTCTTACATTTATATCCAATCTCTCAATTTTACTACATGTATTTTTTTTTATTGATTTTTTGCTTTAACAAAAGTTACCAGCCATAATTTTATTCTATTGTGTTATTATTTTTCATACATTCGTAGCTATCATAACATTAGTCGAAAAATAAAATAAATTTTATAAAATTACAAGAAAAATATCTGAAATATCGGTTATCATACGCCCATAAGAAAGTCTGCAGTCATCAGATTTAATATTCTAAAGTTGGAAAATTAATTTTGAACCCTCAAAATATAAACTTTTAGATCATCTCTGTATACACTATACAGGGTTACAATAAATTTATATAAGAATTGCCTATACAAATTGTATTTATTTGTAAGCAACAAAATATTACTGCGTTTCCTCAAAGACTGTACCTATAGTAATTGAATATAAAATATTGCAACAGAATGACCATAATATTATTATAATTCATACATATTTGTTTTAAATGTTTAATCAATATATTTTACTTTATATATAGGACATAGGTACTTAATGAATGAACACTTATTAAAATTTTATAAAATGCAATAATAGTTATACATAAATCAGTTGTGCTTACTCCAGCATTTATGAATCTAATATAACTGGTATAGAGTTTACAATGTAAAACCTAATGAAATATTATAAATTTATAAGTGAATAAAAGAAATCCATCGAATAAAAAATATTTTTAATGTTGTATCAAACATATTATAATTTCACTAGAAAAAAAAACAAGCATTTACATATTATTACAGTTTGTGAGCTTTATTTACATGTGACGTCTACAAAATACACTTTGCTTAGGTATATGGGATAAAATTAACAGAACGGATTTTAAATTTATTTATATTAGAATAATAACATGATATAATTATAATTTATGATTTGATTGAGTTTATATTGAATTATGACGCATAATATATTAAATAAGTGAATACTTAGAATTTCAAATGAATGAATAATTAATGAAACATTTTAAGCACCCATAATTGTACACAAAAACTTGCGAAATTCATAAATTTAGAAATATAATTTGAGAACCAATCGTAAATTTCTCACTCGATACTTACATATAATCTTACACAATTATTTTTATACTCATGTTAAAAGTGTAAAATCGATAACGTGCAATAACGCGATGAATGTAATACGTCATAATATTGATGTATACACGTCAAACGTATCTGTATCACCAATAAGAAGTCTCTCTCAGTGGTGAACAGGGTAAAAATTATTATTTTATCATATAAAATAAGTCAACAACTTTTATAATACTATCTTAGTCGAAATAAATTATTATTATTATTACCTGAAACTTTGTATCGAGATTAACTTTCAAGTGGAATCATAAATTATTGTATTATTGAAATGTAATTCCTACACCTTTTTAAAGTATTACTGAATATATTATACTGTATACCAAGCGATCGTATATCCATAGTATTTTATTATTTCGACTGATTGAATCTTTCTTTTGATTTATAACATCATTACAGCTACTATGATATTTTTATTTACTTCACTCACAAAATAATCAATCACTAGATTTATTTAATAGGCATATTTAAGTGTTTAAACTATATTAATTAATTTTTTTTTATATATTTTACAGGTAAGAATTTTTACTCTAAATTACATCCACTGTGTAAAATAAAAAAGTACAATATACAAAATTGGTAAGTAAACGATTTAGTATACCTATGACCTATAGTATAGACGAGAATAAAATATAAATTATAATAACTCATAGTATTATTATGATAACTATACGTATAATAATATTTTATGGGTCTGAATGTCTGAGCAATACGCAGTGGGTCTGCATATAATATGAAGAAAGCTTATACCTAACAACTCGCTAACAACTTTGTACAGGTACGGTTCACCAGGATCGATAGTAAAACAGGCATCAGAAATTAGACGATAAAAATATATAAAGTTATTTCGACAAGAGCTTGAACCCACAATTCTATGAGTCAAACATCAACCTATGGTATTAAACCACCGCCGACTTATCGCCGCTATTTGACATGGTTCTGTGCGCATGTTGTACGATTGAGGAGTTACGTGACCACGTCAACTTTTCATAAAATACTTAAACGAAAAACATTTTATCTATAGACTGTCTCACGAGAGAAGGGTACCGAATCAAAAATCGGATATTCTTGCGCATCCCCACGTCGCATCAGGCCCAATTATACCCCCCCCACCCAGCACATTGGGCCCGGGCACGATTCGTAAGTCAGTCGACATATTGTGCTAAACTGGACCTTTCATTCGCGAGACATACAATATTATATTTATCAATCGAATATACCTCGTAGTAATAGTACCTATAATACATTGATACCATTTTTTTTATTGCCAGCAAGTGTATAATGAAATAATGATTTTATTTGTTTTCTTAATAGCTTTCAAAGTAAATATTACAGAAAGGTTTAAAAAAAAGAATAGACAACAATATTAATAACTTCAATGTACGTTATTTGTAGAGAGTAGTTTTATAAAATGGCAGGTAAATAAAAAAATGTAAATGGAACTAATCGAACTTCGTCCACGGAGAATAAATACCGAACACTCAGTGTAAATCAACAAGGATCTTAAAAAAAAAAGAAGTGTTATTTTTTGTTAAAACATTTATAATTCTCTGAAACGGAAGTACGTTAAATATTATTAATGGCTGGTTAACTACGATAACTATGGATTATTTATGTTTAGAATTTAAAAACACAGGGCCTAGTTAGTAAAAAAAAACGTACATAAGAATAAATGTGAAAAAAAACTCATTAATTCATTAAGCTCATTAAAATATGTCCAAAGGACTTTTAAAATCAATTGTTGAGTTAATATTTTTAGAAATATAATACAATTTAAAATTAATCACAGGGGAATTTATTACAATAACAACAACTCTATCGAGTATTTTATTTTTGTAAAGTTTCGAAGTACATTGTTTAGGACTGATAAAATGTAAGTAGGTAATATTTATTCTTTGATGTTTTAAATTTTGTACAAATATTACTTGTTTGCATTATGAATATTATGATATAATAATATTGTGATTTTGTAACTAATGTTTTGTTGATTAAACAAAAAAAATAATAATTGTATTTTTTTGTAATTTAATTCAATTTTATAAACTATTGGGAAAAAAATACAATAATGTACATGAAAAAAAATAAAATATATAAAAATAGAGTTAAAGAGTTTATATTTATACTATGTAATAAGATCAAATGAAAATATACATTCAAAATCCCATGGCTATTTAACTATTTAAATAACTTTAAAGTATTTATTATGAAACACATTAATATTGTATTTACTTTAGAAAATAATTAAAACTGAAAACTTTTTTTTTTTAAATCAACAGTTATAAACAAGGGGGAAATCAGGGTAAAAAGACTGCAGTAGTTATCGAGTGTTCCTTATCATGGAGTAAATCATTGTAAAGTATATTGTGCTGATTTTGAATTCAATGCATGTCAAAAACCGTTCTGAGCAAAGCTTAATATTACAAAGTATACTTTATGATAAATTTATGTTACTATTACCTATATTAATTAATTTAAGTTTCAGCAACACAGTAGTTTAAATTGAATATATTACAATATGGTATAAATAAGTAAATATAAAATATTTATATTTATATAAATATAAATAAAAATTTTAAATTCCCAAGAATACTATTTTGAAATAACGAAAAAAAAAAAAAAATAAAATCACTATCATTCGTTTAAAAATCTAATTTTATAATTTGGTTCAAATGTTAACTTTTAATACCCATATGTATTTTTGGTTTTTCTATGAACTAGGTACTTATGTAGTTATGTGGAACTTTGTATTAGATTTTTAAGCCCAAGATATAAAAATTGTATGTTTTATAAATGTTTAACTTTATAGTAATAAACAAAATAACCAAATGTTATCAACATTTTAACTTCATGCACGCTTATAAAAATAATAACAATGTTTATATATTTTAAAATTGTATTTGAAAACAAATTTATCTTATATTCAATTTTTAAGATTTTTATTAGAGGTTAAACACTTTTATCAATACTAAATAAACTACAAAAACTTTAATTTTAAATATTTATATATATATATTTAGCATAAAATAAAGATTTGAGTAATATTTACTTGAACTAGGTACTAACCAATAACAATTTATTAGCACAAATTGTTGTCGTAAAACATTTGGATGACCCTGTAGTATATATTATATATATAAAACAATATGGTTAAAAACCAAAAGAAAAAAATATTATAGGAAAAACAATACAATTTACCAAGCACAGTAAGTTATGCTTGTAGTTTAAGATAATTGAACAGTTAAAATGTAAAATTGTCCGATTCAAAGAATATGTCAATAAAATAACTATTCTTAGAGGTTTTATCTTTAGTTTGAATTTCTATTCTAGAGCTTGGAAATCTAAAAACTGTAACGATCAAGATTTGATAAAAGAAAACACGTTTTTACCATTGTGCTTTCGATCGACAAAAAGATGTTTTCAAGTCCAGCGTGCGACGACGTGTTATGGGTGCGATATTACCTATTATAATATTATTATACGTAATCGTTGGGATATTTTTACGTTGTTCGACGAAATAACAATATTATAATGTATCGTATATGTTGTATACTCACGTGGTGCAATTGTGTCGTCGGAAGACTCGGCCGGCTGAAGATGGTACGCGCGTGCGATTATCACTATATTATTATTATATTATAATAGAAAAAAAAAATATTAATGTGATCGCTTAGTACTTGACCACTAAACTGTCCGTCTACCACTATGATGTATGGCCGTGTTCAAAGCGCACTCGATGGAGTTCTGAAGAAAAAACTTTCCGGACGGAGAAAGTGGTCGGTTGCGGATCGGACGAGCCCCTTCCCGGACGAACGCAGACGGTTATAGTAGTAATCACATAATGACGATAGGTCATAAACACTATTAAAAAATTCAACTTCAACAGTGCGCTGTATTTCAGTATTATATTATACTATGCGTATTACTTATATATTATTATAAATGTAAAACCAAATAGGTACTTTATTCCATAATATTATGTAGGTAGGTCGTATGTCCCGTGCGAAGTCGACGACGAACTACCGATGATACGCAAACGAAGACTGAGCGTCTAAGATTATCAGACTCATAAAGACATAATAATATTATAGGGTCCAAAGTACCCTTCAGAGTTTAGATGCGAATACGTTTTTATTCTGAGAATTACCAATGATGATTCAAAAATATGCAATAAAAACAAATATCTCTAAGAATTTGATGATCCAAGAATACCAACAGAATATAGTTCTTGTTACAATATTACCTATTTATTTTTCCACGACCGATTATTATTAGGTAAATTATTATTATTATTATTATTATTAGATTAGTTATCGTGAATCAGTGGAAGCAGTGCGACCATACTGCAGGTGGATAAACCAAATAACATATTATAAGCTTGTTGGTATTACCACAAAGGGAACTATAATACGACTGTATATCGTTCTATATTAATATTATTTGACAATCGAAATATTTGATAGTTAATATTTTCGTGTGTATTAAAGACGGATTACGAATTGTTCTGCTATACTATTATAGTCGATTTTTAGTGTATATCTCATTGTTAAGTAAGTCACTATAGACAATGGATATTTTGTTCGATTTTAATTTAATGATAAATCACTACTGTGCGTGAAAGTGTGATACACAGTTCAATTAAAATTAAATAAAAACATTACTAAAACAGAAAAAAAATCTTCAATTTCAAACATATTTTAATAGCTGAAAAAATATTCAAAATATTTCAAGAATTGTATTTTAATTTTATCTTGAAAATACGGATTTAAGTAGGTAAGTAAGTAAATATTTCCATTTTTCGTTAATTTTTTATTTAGATTATTTTGAAAAGTACTCAGCATTTTTGACTTTCAACTCTCCAACTAGATTCAATACTTAATTAGAATTCGCCCACTAATGTTTAAAATGTATGTTTTTTTTTTTACTGCTTCTAAAGTTTATACCCAGCCAAAAAACACACAATTGCAAATCTAATATATTATATAATCATCACTGAAGAACTCAGATTCTAAAATGTTTAATAATAATATAATATGTATATTATTTCATATATAATTTGTGTATATTTTAATTAATTTTTGCAAATTATGCAAACTAGTAAGCTATATTTATAAATTATAACATTAAGCATGACGTAATTAATGTGTAATGGATCTTTTTTTTTAACAATAATATTTTACAATAAAATTATTCACATTAAAATTGGTCTTTAAAAAAAAAAAAAAAAAACTGTGTGTGTCAGTTTATATCTAATACGCTCAATATTGATGTATTAACATCTTTTACGCCTTTTTTTTTGGTCGATTCAGATTTTTGTGGATTAATAATTTAATTAATTATTATTGTTATTATTTATTATTATTTTAATTATTTTTTGTTTAATTTTATATTTAATTTAAAAGATATTACATTGTAAAAACTATTGGTGGGCAACCATGGCAATCATTAAACATCCGTCACACTATTTTCATGACATCGAATTTACACAAATTCACTCGAAACCCGATTTCACACACATTATTTATTTTTTTTTTTTTTTTGGGGGGGGGGTGACGCGTAAAGATGTTAACACCTCAAAAATTAATTTAATTAATTTAATTAGGTTGATACTAGTATTTTATGATCATATATTCGAATATTCGTATTATTTATCTAACTGTTCTCACTTATTTTAAAGAGTAACGATTGCTCTTGGCTTATTTACTAACCGATTTAGTTCTACTCTTTAAAAAGAAACCAAATTATAATCGTATTGTTTTAATAATTTATAATACGTAAATAATATGGTATTATAAGCAGGTCATGTTTTTAACTCCACAATAATAACAATGTTTTCGTAATACAAACCACAATTATTATTTATTATTATATAGTAAATAATAATAATAATAATAATATGGTACTAATAATAAACTATGGAGTGTAATAATATACGTAGTATGTACGTAGGGCCTGAACCGGTTATTGTAAGCGTACGTGATCGGACCGTCGTCATCTCGTAACACTAGTAACACCTGATGGTATTGTAGGTTAATAACGCCACGGATGCTGCTGCTGCGCCTGCAGACGATCTCTTGAGTCCTGACTCAGATCGCGCGACTACTTTTCGAAATTTTTTTTAACGATGAGACCTCCGATCAGCTGACAGTTAAGTTTCTTTTTCGAAATGTAGGTATGTTTCATTTTTCACCGCACTGTGCTTATTATAACATACATTCATTACCTATTATATTATTATTATACTCGCATTATAATATTTTATAATATTATTGTCACGACCGCTTTTCATGTTACGTAACCACGTTAAGCAACAACACAATACTATAGTTTTGTTATTCTTCAACCCGGAACTCAGTTCCTCTGTGAACAGAGATAAGCCAAAAGAATTCTGTTAAACACGTTCTCTTTTAAGTTATACGCATATAATTTTATCATATCTGCATAATATTATAATACAATATTGTCGTTGTTTCTTCGTCAAACCACATTTATAATTTGTATCTAGACTTTACAATTATTACGCTATCTCAAATATTTGATTTTTAATCCTGACCATTTATTTTTTCCACCATATACATTCATTTCGAATAACGTTTTTCGCTTTAGTTCGTAAATTAAAATCAACATCATCTTATACATTAAATATTTTTTTTTGCTAGGACCTAAGAACCTAACTAATTACGTATGTCTAAATGTCTCACGTTCTAACACTATTCTCATTCTTATCATCAAAACTCGATTTAATATTATATTAGGTATATCGTGGCAGCCATTTTAAAAATTTAAGACTACTTACCTTATATTTTTATGACCATTTAATACCTAGTTCTTTCGTGATAAAAATGTTCTGATTTACTAAATTATGGTTTAAAACGTATTTAAACATAAAGTTACTCAATTTAATAGAAAATTTAAAATCCTTTTTAAATTTATATTTTTATGTTAACTATTATTTTCCTACGTAATATTGTTATAACGTAGTAAATGATTAATTTTTTTATCATCGCTGCTTATTTTTTCATTTGTATGAATAGTTATTAGTTAGATAGCTGTTATTAATCCCTTTTAATTCATTAAAAATTATCTTGGTAGACGACTGTATACCTAGTTACATTTTTCTCTAAATTTAAATTGTTCATATTTTTTGTGAATATTTAAAATAACTTATGTCCTATTTGAACTCAATAGGCTCGTTCGTACAGTTTTCTCAAACACAAAATATTATACTCGAATTAAGTTTGTATCTGTTTTTGAAATTTGAACTATAGTAACTGAAGCCATCCACGTAATATGTTTCATTTGCACGACACATTTAATTAAAAACTTAATTATTATTACTACACATTTTATTTATTTTTTTCTATTTGCGATTTAATTCCAGCAAATACTTTCTAATCCTCTATTAATTATTCTTCCATCTATGTATTATTATATTCCATAAATGCAAATTTTAATTATTACATTCAATTAGGTAGCTTAGTTATAATATTATTATATTTTAATTCTTCTTCTGTGTTCCTATGCCCATTGCCCGCGTAATTGCTTTTAAAGTTTTCTTTAGTAGGTATTACTTTTTTTAACGAGTAGTACTTATTTTTTATCTTTTGTAATTAAAGATAAAACTTATTGAATAAGTCTATGTAAATTTATGAATATATTCAATTTAAAAAAAGAATATTTTTTTGATATGCGGGTAAATTATGTATATTGCATTAAACATTTAATTTAACATTATATAATATTGTAAAAATAATTATCTAAAATATTTATTTTGTTTATATAGTTAATATTTGAAAGTATCTGTTTATTTATAACTTAAATATTAATAATCTATAATATAATATAATTCTTTGTCCATACAAAAAAACTTGAAACTGTAAATAATCCATGTTAAACTACTGTTATACTGTACTACTGTACGATTATATTAATTGTCGGTTAATCCTATATTTCTATAATATAATCTGATACTAATCTGTTAAATTTATTTTTTTTCTTGATTAGTATGTTATTTATTAAAAATAATTAGTTATAAATAAATTAATATAGATACTACAATGATATAAATTTAAATATGTATATATTTGTTATCACTTATTTAAATTGTTTCAATATACAGCTGAGTATAATAGTTGTATATACTACGAGTGAATGACAAATTATTTGAATACTACGCAAATAAAAATATAACCGGTTAGTGAAATAACTATTAACTAATACGCATTGTGTCATATACAACCGTACGTTTTATTTATTAAAAAGGGGAAAGCGGTTAATACGTATGATTAGGAAATTATAACCAGTTGTATGATTCAAAATGTTTTAGGATATATATATGACTTCTTTTATATTTTTACTCAAAGGTATTAATTAATTTTAAGCTAGCATACTCAAGTATTTCGTAGTTCTATAATCTATATAGATTATAATAAATAAATAATTTCCTATGTTTTATCAATGATTAAATCAAATCAGATATTATGTTTAAATGTTTAATATTATTGAGTAGCAAAATACGTAATGACGGGACTATTATATGAGACAATAGTATTGTAATCTTGTTCAACTTTAAGCAAATTGTGTTAGATTTGTTTTGAATTATATTGTGTTATACGAATATTGAAGTAAAATACACAAAATAACTAAATGTATTATGTCAATTACTCAGTTCACATTCGTGTTTCATTATTGAATTAAAATCTTAAATTTTAAATTAAATTTTTAGCATGTAATTAATTTGCTTTTTAATTCTATTACACAGACTCGATTTTAACGGTAAAGAAAACTAATTTTTATTTATTTGAGGAAGAAAGAGTTGTTTAAGTTGTAATAATTTTTAAAATATTAAGACAATTAATAAAAAATAATAATTGAGATGGAAAAGCATATAAACCGGTAGTACTATTTGTAAGTATAAATCAAACAAAAACGCGTAAAAAAATTATATTAAAAAAAGTAATAATCAATAGGAAATAGGAGTTCTTGTAAAGAAGTACATAGATTTTATATAGTATTGTTTTATTTAAAACGAAGGTTTCTTTGAGTGTAATGTACTTTCGATGATATAAATCGTATTTAATTAAGGCTTTATATAATATTTTTAATAGTCTTCTCCGTTCTCATGTTACTTTTACATCGCGATCGTCAATCTTTACCCGTCAATAAATATTTATTTACATAGTATTAATATTTATAATATTTATTTCTAGAGGATCAATGAGAAATCAGATAAGCAATTATATAGGTCCTATATATTATAGGACATAGGTATAGTAGATACAAACAAATTTGTCATAAACATGTTAGTTGATTATGAACGGGTTAGGTTACCTTGTGATTTTGATAAAATGATATCTAACTTATTATGATAACTGCTTTATTTCCCGGAATTGATAGAAACTACATATTATATAAATACAAAACATTCTATTTCCGAATCGTATTTGGATAATTTATTTACCATTTTATAAACTAACGCTGTACATTTAATTTCAGAAATGTGTATTATGATAAGTATAAATTTTATTCTTAAAATCTAAAAAGATTATACTAGACACTAGAGACTAGACTATACTATTATTACTGCTATTATATACTTCTAACAACCTATAACGATTATAATAAGTACTATGTTTGTAACTACTGTGGAATTTACTCGTCATAATGCAGGTTTTATTATGAATTTATCCGTTCAAAGAAATATTTAATATTTTGTACAATCATTTTCACGGTACAAAAATGACCAATGTCCATTCAACGGCGACTTTTATTACATCATAAAATATATAATGCGTAGAGATTTTTATAGTTAAATATATATATATATATATATTTAAGTCAAATGAACAAAAGCTATACTCAAATAGTTTATATAATTTTGTATTCACTGCGCTGTTATACATATAGGTACTTAAAAAATGAATGTTTCTGAGGGAAGCAAAATAAAATGATATATTATTCAATGCGACTTTTATTATTACTATTAAAATATTTATTTATTTTTGTTGTTTTATCATTCACTATCAAAAGGAATTTAATGATGTATTTTATAAGTTATTGATTTTATCTTTTAAAATGTAAATTGCAGCTTGTTTTTCTTTTAGTCAATATTTTTTTCCTGGAACTGGTAGGTAATAAGTTGTAATATAGAAATAATATATAGTGAAAAATAAACTGAAATTAAAATTAATCAACATTAAAATTTAACACAATGTACTATATATTATTAATTCTTTAAATCTTGTTAATGAACACATAAATACAGAAAATTATCTTTGCCAAACATTAGTTGTGTTGTGCAAAAGTTTAAACCTACTTAATAAATAATCAATTTTTTAATCATTTATTGGTGATAAACTTATATTCAAAAGATAACATATTATAAACATAGTATTTTATGAAAAAAATGTACCGTTATGAATACCTTTTTTACATTTTGAGTTTTCAATTATCATTTGTATGAAGCATACTTCGAAAGCATACACTGTCTCTTCAGTTATGTCATTGTGTTTGACATTTTCTCCCGGGACGTATAGATATTTTTATTCAGCGTAATTTAAAATGTCACAACTTTCAGAAATCTCTGTTTCCAAACTAGAACTACACCTGTATCCAAAAATTGATGAGTTTTCAGATCGAATTTTGCATTCAAAACAGAGAAATATTGAAAACTAAAATATTTTAAAAACATGATTATTTTATTCTATACATCCATTTTTTTAAATAAAATATTAGTTTAAAAATTGTATTCACGATTCATATTATTATTTCGGTTTGTTCAAAATAAAATTGTGCTTACACAAACTTATTTAAAATTAAATGTAGAATTAATATTTTATAAAATGTAAACTCTAGTATTTTTAACTGAAACTCAAGAACCATATTATATTTTAAAACTTTTTTCAAAACTTACAGTAAAGACAATAACAATTTAGTAAAAAAAACTATCCATACATATGGGATTTTGGAAATCACAATTACCTGTATAATAAGTATCAATTTAATAACATTCAGCATTACAAACGAACTCATTGTGTGTGCACGCGTATTAAATGAATTTCTCTAGTTTTTAAACCAACGTCATAGTTTTAAACTTAACGACCCAAAACTACAGGCTTACAAAGTGGTACTACGTCATCAGTGACCGACACGGGTAACGGACTCCTTTGAAAAACTTTTATTACTTACTACTGTTGTTAAACATACCTACTGTATTTTTGCACGCACTTTTATTTTTATATAACAAGTTTAAGTTAAGTATTTTGAATATACAAAAAAAAAAAAAAGGAAAACTAAACGCATTTGCAGCAATATTTGTTGTTGGTCTTGTCATCTGCTTAATTGAAGTTTAAAAATCACCAACAATAGTGTAACCAAAACATTAATTATCTTCGTTCAATTTTATTAAAAAGTTTTTGATATTTTCATAGTAATCACATCAGAGTATACCTATTGGCTATCAGATAAAATACCACTTACCTACTTTATTCTTATGTACTAATATAGGTACATTCGTGTATAGTTAACTACTACATATAATAAATAGATTATTAATTTATTATTTCTATTATTATTATACTTAAATTTATTTTGTTTTACGTTAAACGAGAAAATAAGTGCCAAATAATGGATTAGATTTAATGTGTAATTAATCCCCGATGTTACGAATGCTACGATTTAATAAAATCAAGGGAAAAATATGATATTGTGTTTATTGGAAGAGAAAACCGTTTTTATTTTGGTATATTATATTATTTACATCATTGAAGTTGAGTACTGCATGCATTTATATGAATAATAATAATAATAATACACGTCTTACAACAGTTGTATTGATTTTGGTTATTTTTACATGACTCGATGAATATAATATTACATATAGAATAATATTCGAAGACTTGTAGGGTAAAAAGAAGAGTGTATTTCAAACGAAAAATTGACAAGAACGAACAGTATTATTCTATTATGTATAAAAAATGAATAAAAAGCGTTTAATAATGCAATACTATTTTTAAGTTGAAATATTTTAATACAAAGTTAAACGAAATAACGGAATATTGCATTTTTAGTTTCTACGAAACTTGTGATTTACTTACCATTCTTGCTAAAATGATATACATATATATTATTTATTATAATATAAGACAATAATTACTATATTTTAGTCGATTTTATGAACACGTATTAATTGCGTTGTATAAGAAAATATAAAAGAATAGTATGCATTAATACTTATAAATTTAATTTTTTTTAAATGTTGTTCAAATGTAGACAAAAATCCTGTACTATTGAAGCTTTAAATAAATATTAAATATATATGTATATTGTATATATACTATGCATCGTTTCAGTATAGGTATATTATAATTTATAGGTAATATTATGTAATATATATATATATGTAAGCGAAATCAGATTTGGAGTGGATTTAATCTAAAATATTAGTATCACAAAAGAAATATAACGCCATTATCATCCAGACCTATAGTTAATATTTCAGACTAAAACCACAGTTAAAAATTTGAAATTCTTGTTATTATTTCTTTGATTCTCGCAGATTTTACGTTACTCGTGGTCAATACGACGTCTTTAACATTAAAATTTACCAAAGACAATTGTGGTTTCTAGTAGCCACAGGTACACTGAACAGCTTATTTAGCATATCCTATGCTCGTATTGGTTTAGTTATTGTACCAAAGCAAAACCACACGACTAAAGTTTATGCCATACCTATCCCACTCAATGTACAAGCTTACAGAATATTCTATGTATAACATAACCATACCTAATAATTCTACAGACTAAATGTTTTTAATTTTCAACATCTGAAAAATATTATGACTATCCAAGCGTTCTATAATTTTCTATGTTTCCTATATTATGTTTTTCCTGAGTTTTGTGGCGACTTTATTTATTAACAATATATTATTGTTATCTATTCACATTTCACATTTCACATATTAAATTATTAAATTCAAAAGATATAATTTGCACTTATATTATGTTGTATTTATATGTAAATATAAAATATCGTAAGCTAAAATGTTTTATTTTACATAAAATAATAATTTGGAACTAATTCATTTTGAAAAAAATTGTTTTTCAATTGATTTATTATTAGATTATTAAATGCATGATTATATATATATATATATGAAAATAAAAGTCGGAATTACTTAAGTACTTACTAAATGCCAATTATTTATTTACTTACATAATAATATTATAATATATGTTTTATAATTTGTTTATTACTGAATACATAATATACTTAGAACGAAAACACTCGTTGGGTTATCATGTATGGATAAGTATTATTATTATAATAATTCGATGACGTATAATATTATATTTTAGTGTTGTTGTTATTGTTATATGATTTTTGGTGTAGTTTTAGTGGTGTTCTATTAAATGACGCATAGCGTTATGTCCTATTTCCAAGAAATAAGAATAATAATGTTGTTGTTATTGTTGTTTTTGTTTGACGCTACCAACAAATATCTTTATTAATATCGTCAAGTGCTTTGTAGCAGTTCCCTATACGTTATAAATAAAATACTTTTTGTGTGGGCCTCGACGCAGTGGTAGTTTAAATAAAATACTATATTGCGGAGGAGCTGAATACGACTGACCTTCAAAATTCTATTTAGATTAGGGAAGGAACTATAATATTATAACCTTGTAATATGGACGTATATTTTTTCAGGTTGGTTTAGTAACTATGTATTTTTTTTTTCCAGAAAACGTTATTTTGGGTAGTATAAACCCACAAAAAGTTTCACAGTTTTCCTTTTTTTAGATTGAACACGGATTGTATTTTTTCTCGAATTTTTCCCTAGTGATTTTAGAAAATTTCGAATGTTGTTACAACAGTGGAGTAATGTTAATAAGCAACATTTTCGGTATAAAGTTTTGTGCGTTTTTAGACCCAGTTTCGTTCAGAATTGTTTATCGAATGCAATGATTTATTATCCAAAGATACCTAACCTAACCCACCCCAATCCAGTATCACACTTTTGCTCATATAAATATAATACATGTAATATTATATATGTTTAAAGTCAATAGTTACATACTTACATAACGACTTTAATCATGAAATAAGGAATTTTGGGAAAAGTGCTCATAAATCATAATAATGTGTATTAGAACGTATAACGGCGAAGGACGGTTATCAACTGCTGTTACCATCGTACGAGTATAACGTGTGTATTTTAAATTTGTATTCCCTATCGTGTTTTCAATTTTTAAAAATTTCGATCCGCCTCCCTTACATGACTTTTGTTGAACACGACGTGGTGTGTTTTTCAAAAACTTACAAGCGGGTTTTTGTTCTTAGCTCACACCCGCTCGACAGTAATAATGTTGTACGATCGATCAGCACGTATTGCTCGTTATAAGCTCATAATATGTGTGTATAGATATAAAGCGAGGATCATCCTCATTATTACCCATTGGTCTTAAGATAAAACTTATACCATTCTATCGAGACTATACATGAATTCCATCGACATCTACTCATGTATACAGTGTGATTCACTAAGCACGTTCAACGTTTTTTCTTCAATAATACAGTTATTCAGTCTGATTATTAAAAATTTTAAATATACTAAAGAATCATATTTTAAAATTCTCGGAAACTTTTGTACTGTCTTATGGATATTTCAATTTATATTTTTTGTATGAAAACTCCCATTTTCTACAGTAAATTATTTAGCAAGTATTTTATTTTATAAAATTCTTAAATCAATTCAAAATCATAATTCAAACGAATAGTTGTATACCTATATGATAATGGGTTTGAGTGGTATGGGAGCAATAATTGTAACTCGAACACTTTGGTAATTTATATTAATCTAATAACATTTTTAATTAGTTAAAATGGATCAAGTCTAATTAATATTAGGTTCACAATTTTATACATATTATAATTGCATTTTTTTTAAATGATTGTTTTTAAGGACTATTATTCTCAGAATAAAAATTTTAATAAACGAAATACTACTGTTTTGAAAACTTAAAAACTATTTATTAAATATTCTATTTTAAAAATAGGTCTCATTAGAAAACAGATGTTTGTATGACCAGAAGACCACTAGTACAACTGTACAATAAAAACATGGCTTTAATTTAAAAATTCCAAAATTCAGGGTTCGAGTAAATTAATTACTAAACGAATAAATGGTATGAGTATAATTAATGAATCCTATAATCATGTATACAGTTCAATATTTATATAATATATAGGTATTTGAATTATACATAGTGACCATATTATGAGCTAATCCGCCACTATCCGTGGATTACCACAAAATTCTGGGCAACCGGCCGAGATAAGATGTACTCACCACCGTCCACAAATAGCACCCCTATAATATACTTAAAAAACTGCAGCTGTTAGCCATTTAATAGATAAGTAGATAAGTGCACATCATACCTAAAACTTTTCTACTATCACTATCGCCGGGATTTAACAATAAAATAATAGATAATAATGTAATGTCTTAGTCAAAATATTTATCAATTATTACAAATTTACATTAAAAATGAAAAAAAAATAATATGTAATGGTTTCTTTACAACAGAATACACCGATTCCGAAACGTTCCAACAATTTATTTGATATAAATATACAAGTTAGTGTATGGTGTCCTGGTATATGTATACAAACTACATATTATACCTACCTATATTACGTAGTTAGTAGTAACTAGTTAATTTGTATAATTTGTAATAAGTTATAACTAATAACTAATAATGATTCCCTGTAGAGCGAACCAATGGAATGGAATGTGTCAACTTTAAATTCTAATCCAAAAGATATTTTACCCGAGTGTTAAAGTGTTTAAGTCGTACCGTGAATCTTAATATTATATATATATATATATATATATATATTAAAATTGTATATATATTTTCTGTTAGGTACGTTTTCTCTACAAGTCTGAATGCAAAATGAACCTGCAGAAAATCAGCAATCATCTACTAGCTTAATGTCAGTTGAAAATTTGTTAATTTAGTGACTTGACAATTTAGAATACATTATAATAATAATTCGTTTTAATAAAATTACAATAAGTCATGCTCGTAGGGCATGACGTATCCATTAGGTCTTAAGGACTGTCTCCAGTTACCTGTAGGTATAGTTTAGAAGTATTTTTTCTCGTATTATCGTCCTCATAATAATATGAGGGTTAATATAGGGCTCGGATATGATATATATTATATATAAAATATTCATAGTATTTCCAGTATCAATTTATTGTCAATTATTTTTTTAATTTTTGAAAACGTCATTATTTATTTACAATTTGATTAACTGTATAGTGGACTCCAACAATCAACAACTAATTGTTTAGTTAGTGTAACATAGTGATTGTGTTTTTTAGATTCTGAACGGAGTGAAGAATGTATTGATTTTACAATGATGTGTGTTTTTTTTTTTTTTTTTTTTTTTTTT